>CAJHQP010007142.1:0-33923 GCA_905132765.1 Moricandia arvensis
CTCATGAGATGTATTTTTCTTGCTGTTCGTGCAAAAGCTTTGCTGAAGATTTGGCGTCAAGGTAGAGTGATGTTACTTCCTCTATATCAGCCTGTTAAAAAGTCAAAACACCAAGAGATTAACAACAACAACCATAACATTCATTTTTAGACTGCTTTGTTTTGTTCCAAGATCTACAAGGAAGTACCTTGCAAATATTGTCACGTCCATTCATTTTCGCTACGATGCTAGCAGGAGACAGAAGCTGAACTGCGTGCCTGAAAGCGAAAGCACAAAAGAAAAGTTTAGACAGAGAAAAGAATCTTGGAAAGAAGCAATAATGCTAGTTTAGTCTTTATACCTTAAGGATGTTCTTTGCCCAATGTCCCCAAGTAGGACCAAGCATTCTTCATCCACTGTTAGCTCTTCTACTTGCGCACGTATAGCTATAATCTGGCAACATAACTAAATCTATTAGATTGTTGTTAGTTAACTGGAATCCAAAAACTTAAGTGACAACCAAGTTACCTGTATCATTTCAGAGAGGTTGTAGATTTGGGTCCGGATAATGACCAACCGATCCAACAAGTCAATAGGGACTCCATGGGGACTCGGCATATCGGTCCCTCTGCAAATAAAGTGAATCACAGCACTAAGTTCACATGAATTCCAAAGGGTAAAAGTGATGATTTATCTACCAAAGGTCTAGTGTTTCTCCTCACCTTACGTTGCAAACTCCTCTATTTGTTGCGAATATTACTATTGGAGATAACGAGCTCTCAAGAGCACGGTTTAAGTATGAAAAGCACTCCATATCAAGCATATGAACCTGACGTTAATAAAGTTAAATCACTGCTCATGAGTCCTGAGCAACATGGATATGGTGGAATGAGAGAATTTATTTAGGGAAAGACCTCATCGATAAATAGAACTCCGGGAACAAGCTCTGCAACACCTTCATCTATATAACGGTTCACCACCTGCAATGATCATACATTACATACTATTAGTCCTGTAGCAAAATTCAAACAATAATCATCTATTGTCTCAGTGAAGAAGATCACCTTGTTAATTTCTTGCCGCAGCTTATCAGTGATCTCAGTCTTCCGGGGTTTCATCATTTGGCCCATCAAAGAAAGTATATCCTGCCCACCTTGAGGTCGAGCATTTGCTGCATCCAGGTCTTGAAGCGTGACATCCTAACCAAATTTAACAAAACTATTAGAGGCTACCACAAAAGAACGAACGTACAACGTAAGATTAAAGCACATATACAACACAGTGAATACACAAATCCATAAAAGGTAATAGTGACAATGACGATAGTTACAACTACAAAGAAGGGAGAGTTCTGGGATAAGCAAAGGTCATAGAAGGTAAACCTGCACTATCTCTTTCTTTTTGTGGACCTCTCCTTTAGGAAGTGGAACATATTCTTCTGCTTCCAGATCGAATTCAGTGGCAAAAGCATCACTTCTACCCACCCGCTTGACAGCTCCACTGTTTGCTTCAATGTATATAACATCTCCAACAGCTACCTGAGAGCCAAACAGTAAAATATAAGAACTTCCGGACATAATGACCTGGGAACCAAACAGATGAATACAATGTCAGGTGCAAAGAAATCGAACAACTAACCTTCTCCTTAATCAAGGCATCGTAGATAGTGGGATCCAACTTCAGTTGTTTGGTTCCTTTGACTGTCTTGAGTCCAATGATAACATGACTGATGCTTTTGCCGTAACCTCCGGTAAGACTTTCAGTTTCTTCAGGGGACAGCTCCGTAACCTGGAACTCAAGGAAAACATGTTAAGAAGCCAAAGAGGCCATATTACTACACAATAAACAAACTGAAAATATCAGCACACCTCTCCTTCGTGGACGTCTTTGGTTTCCTTAATACGTAGCCCAATGGCACGTCTAAAATTCTCCATGAGAACCTCAGTTTTCTTAACCTCCGATGAGTACACCTCAGATCCAACCATTGGACAGAAAGGAACCTGCAAACAACATAAGCTAAACGTTTATAAAAATGCCTTCATACCATGTCTAACGAAGCCATGTGGGACACATGGAAAAGAAAAGATGGAAGATTAAAGACATCTGAGATTACCTTGCTTCCCAGCTCTTGGGATATTCCAAGAGCCAACGCTGTTTTCCCTGTTCCGGGAGGTCCAGCGAGCAAAAGAGCCTTTCCAGCCATTTTCTTCTGCTTGATCATGTCCACTACAAGCCCAGCTGCCTCTCTAGCCTCAACCTGACCAACGAATCCAGCCGCCAATGGTATAGGGATTCCCGTTGGCTAGAGAAGGAGACACTAAATTTAGCAAACGAAACAACATTCCAAGCTATAGAGAGAGATCACACTAATGCTTTGAGACATTACTGTCAGTAAAAGAACATTATATAGTTATAAAACCTTATAAAGTCTAACACTTTAAACCCTAAACCCTAAACCAACCAACATCGAGCTACTCGAGTATACAGAAGCCAACACTATCCTCGGAGTCTCTTGACTCTTGAGCGTAGCAAGGAAAGCAATGAGCTTTAAACCTCTAACACCCGGACTAACTTCAAGCGAACATACTACTGCAATCTACTAGATTCAAAGAGAGGAGAAGAAGAACCTCGAGGCCAAGACCCTTGATGTGAGTGTGAGTAGCAATCCGCTGTTTCTTCGCGGTGGACTGAATCTCTTCGATCCTTACTTTCTCCATCTCCGTCAACTGTTAGCGGTGTCCTTCTGGGTCACGACTGAGATTTTTGACGACGACGAAGACGGCGGCGGAAGAGTTCGAGCTCTCTCTCCTTATTGATGCTTCTTCTCTGAATTGGCAAAACCTCTCTTTTTCTACTGTTTATAAGTTAATATTTGTTGCAGCAATGGCCCTTATATTCCTTTTTATTTACAAAATTACCCTAATCTTTTTAAAATTAAGAAAGGAAAGTATAACAACGGTAAGGAAACAATCGTCTATTTTCCTGGATCCTAGTCTGCTCTCGCTAAGCTTTTAAGATAGTGAAAACAAAAGGTAGTGAAAACATTTTTTTTCATGACTCAAGAGTCGATACATGGGAAAAAAAAACATTTAGGACTTGTCATTCACTCGTTATATGAATGCGAATTCACAGCTCAATTTTGTGTCATGTTTTTTCGTTCTTGCTTTTGCTTTTTCGTTATGGACGTTCGGACCGATCCTGTTATAAACGGTTTATTATAAATTTTAATACAATGCATTTTTATATAGTTTGGAGACCACTAAACACAAAGTACATTAACTCTTTAAACATTGGATGGCATGATTACTGTCAGAGATTATTGAATCGTGCAAGTAATAAAAAGTTGAAAACAAATGCGTGAGACATCTTTCATTCTACACATTTGAACCTCACGGACAAGTCAATTACAAAGGGGAAAAAGAACTTCCAACCCTTGATCTCACAAGGGCAATCCAATTGGGAAGAAGTAGAGTTCCACTACTTGGTAATATGAGCAAAAACTTGGGCACAACAAACGTAAACAACCCTTTTTTCTTTCTTTCTTTCTTTCTGCACATCAGATTGTCTTAGGCTTCTCTTCCTATAGCTTCTGAGAAAATGTCATTCCGAAAATAAATTGTATAAAAAAAAAAGAAGGTATGATAGTTTCAAGAACGTAGGCTCCATCCACGTGCAGCTAATGCAGTCCGTATTCTCATAGCTGCTTCTGCTGTGTCATTCAATGGCGGATAACTCCAACTTTCCGACATCTATAAAAAAAAACCATCAATACCAAACAAGGTCAAAGAAGAGGATGAAGACAAGGGAGGATGTAGCAGAAGTGTCACCAGAGACTCTTTAACAAGATCCATTGCATGGAGAATGAAAAGGGAGAAAAGATAGCTACAATGTTCAAAGAAAATGTAAAGATACTTACGTCTTCCAAGCCTGTAAATGGGCGAACGACTCCTCGTTCCCTCAAAGATTTGTGGAAATCTGCAATCTTCCATTTACAGTGATCAGCTCCAATAACATACACTGGTTTCCTGCAGCAGAGAAGGATTACTCATATTATAAAGTTTAAGTTGTACGAAAAAATAAGAAAACTGAAAGGGCTGTCTCAGTATGTTATCTACCCGGTACTGCAGGCTTCGCTTATGAGACTGACAGAATCTGCTGTCACTACAAATGCATCACCCCAAGCTAAATGTCCCATGTAAGGATTTGGTTCTGGATTAGCATTTTTACAACAATCGTTAGAAACTTTTTCATTGCATTGTGTTTGTGTACAAAGCTGATCATCAGTACCTTGGCCATTCCAAATAAAGACTTTTGGGTTATCTCCTAGTTCTTTGAAAATTACTCTTGAAACCTGCTTGCGTAGTAAAAGTAGCAGGTGAAACTCAAGAACATCAGCTATAACTATACGAGTAAATAGAAACATGTGTTAGGAGACCTTTTCAGGGGTTCTGTAGGAGAGAGCGATTCTGACACTTCCACAGCTATCAAGGACACTAAGAAGGGCGTCTGTTAGCTGCTTTGCGAGTCTGCTCCATAACGGCAGTTACCTGTTCAAAAGTCAAGAGAAAACCATGGCAATAGGTCTAAGCATCATTTTTCAAAAGAAAAAAGGCGTTCATGTGTTATATGCTGCAAGTGTAAGAACGTCATCTAGTAACTTAACAGAGTAACAGAACTTACGTCTAGGCCAGCCAATGTTAACCACAACTAAGGGCTTTGGAAGAGCAGCAAACTCATCATGCCAGGCACTAGCTGATTTACGGAGTGTGGCATAATCGATCCCGTGTAGAGCTCCAGTAGTCAAGACCTGAAAATAGGTGTGCACATTCATGGTATTACAAATGAAATCTCCACAACAAGTTTCATCTAATATGATGGAAAAAGAATGGAGTAAAACCATGGCACTTACTACATGATCCTGAGGTGGTTCACGTGGAGTTATCCACCTACGCATAAATCTAGGAACTTGCTCTTGCGCTTCGAGGGTTAGAGGGTAGTAGTCGTGACGAGGTGTGATCACCATGTCAAACCTATTTAAGTGTGATCTAGGATGTTGTATCTACAAAACAAAGACCAATAGAATCATAAACACACAACTCTCTCCTTTTAGATGATCACATGATTCATGAACAATACTCTTCCCTCTAGATACTAAGTTTTATATCTCTAGCAGTATTTCAAAGCTAAGCCTGGAGCGTCTAAGTAACATCGCAACCAAGTTAAATCATATAATAAACCTGAACAACGAAGACGTTTTCAGAAGCCAGACGCCTTATGGAGCTAGCAATAGAAACTGTATCTCTCCCACATGCAATCACTACCAAAGGACCATCCCTGCGAAAAGAAATAAAAACCCATTAGCTAGACGGTTCAGACTTAGCTTCCTACTTCCAGTTCATAAAAGTTAGATACTTTTGATAGGTGTCACGAGCCATGGTCACAATACTCTTGACGTCAGCCTCAAGAATAGACGACAAGCCTACACTTCCACCATTCTGAGAAGGAACAGATAAGATGTATTTACTTTGTTTGGATCCAAGCATGAATTTGGAGTAGAGGTAAAGATGCCTGAGGATAAAATCCAACTTCTTGTGAAAACCAACAGGGAGCCAGTGTAGCCACTCATTGATTCCTCCTTTCGGCCTTGTAACTCTCTTCCATCATCAAAAAAAAAAAGAGACATACAATCTCAGGAAACCAAAAAACATTGCTCAAACCCTATATATATCAAGATGAACATCACTTCTTCTACGCATGCTAAAGAAGCAATACGATTGCAATCTTATTCTTAGCAAAGCTAGAAACTTAAAACTACATGACGACAGACAATAATCCATACAGAACCCCATGTCCGAAAAAATTCATCAATCTTATTACCAAATCATAAACTGATGTAAAAATGGTAACTTAATGTCGGGAAATGCTAAAACATGTCGTAAAGAAGCATGAATCAAAAGCTCACGTAGAGGAGGTAATTTCCGGACAAGCCGAGGGCACGGACGAGACCGATACACTGATTCTCGGAGCCAGGGAAACCGTTTCCGACAACGACGGCGCGTCGGACGACGTTCTGGGAACCGCCTTGTTCGAAAATCTCGGGTACACCGGTAGATAGAGTGGGTGGATTCGGCAACAGGATTGGCCTCATGCCGGTTCTGATGATTGATATCAAAGCCCTAGAGAGGAACCACGCCGAGGTTTTTAGGATTTGATCTCTCTCTGTCTCTCAATCAACTCTCTGAAGAATACGCGAAAGGAAAAGGCACAACTTGCGAAATAAACAAAAGTGACAAACTAAAAATTAAAAGGGAGAATTTGCCAAATGACCAAGTTTTAGAAAGAAATTAAGTCCAGAGCATTGATTTTGACATAATGTATTATCTAACAATTTTGCTTCAACTGTTCCGGTTTTACCCCTCCTTTATACAAGTTGTCGGTTCCTTTATAGATGTAAAGATGACGTCCACGATTTATGATGTGGACACGTTTATAAGGTTACTTTGTAGGATTGGAGTTTGGTAAGACATCCACGTAACTTTTCATTTCACCGCATATGTTTATCATACAAAATTATTTAATTGAAATTTGGCAGAACATCCACGTACTATTCTATTTTAGTGACATGGTACAACATTCAACATGTCGTGGGAACTATACATAATAAACTCACCCACAACCAATGAAACCTCTACTTAGTCAATATAAACCCTAGGTAGAAACATATAAACTCAAATACAATGTATAAATTATTTTTCAATACTAGGCACTTGAAGGCACATTTACTTGATTAACATGTTGCATATTTTTCTATTCTATACAATTGAAGTAGTATAGTAAACCAATTAAACGAGGAAAAGTTACATATTTAACCCACATATAAGCTATACATGTTTGATTTTGGTTTTTCAGTGTTATATCCATAGTATGGAACGTAAATAGTAAACTCTCTCCACGTGCAAAAATACAACAATACAAGACACACCAATGATTAGTAAGTTAAACCCTAATCAAGCATGTATAAACCCAAATAGAATATATATAATAAGTTTTAATATATCTAAACCCTTACTTGGTAAATCTAAACCCTAAGCAGGAACCTATAAACCCAAATACAGTTTATATAAAAAAATTATATTAGACACTTAAACACACATTTACTTAGTTAGCAAATTACATATCTTCTATTCCATATAAAGTAAGTAGTATAGTAAACCATTCAAACGAGAGAAAATTACATATTAAATCTGTTGTACTATTCCATATAGAAAGTAGTATACTACCTCTATCTGATCAGGCAAACATTACCAAACCCTTCGATTAAGATGTTAAAAATGAATTTGTCAAATAACCATTTTTTTACAAAGTTGCGAAGGGAAATGAAGAATACACATTGCATTATTACATGCAAATGAGAATATACACATTTTGCACCATCACATATACGATATTTCCTTTACAAGAGTCTAAAAAACTATTATGTTTACATGAGTTCTTAAGTTTATTCTACATATGACCAAACACTACGTGGAATTCTAGAAACCTCTCCCTACCAGATGGCTCAAAACCCGTTTCAAACAATCGACCTGGGAGACATAACTTTTCCATGATAAACCTGCAAAACGAACGAGAGGGAAATTGGGTGAGGTTGGAGAAATAAGTAAATAAAAAGAAGACTAATGTGTAAATAGCGTAGCGGAGGTTCAATACTATTGACCTAGGATTATATACTATGTGAAGATACCACTGATCCCAAGACTAAAAGAATGATAAAGCAACAGATTGTCTCATTCTATTCCATCAGGGAAATAGATCACACATAATTGTTCTATTTGATTGTAATGTTATATATATCGTACACAAAATTCCATGCTATTTACCATGGCATAAATCACCGTGAACTGTTCTATTTGCCTAGTATATATACTATATATATCTGACATGAAATTCCATGTTATTTACCATGGCATAGATCACAGTGGAATGATCTATTTGCCTAGTATATGTAATATGGGAAAATACCAGAAAATACAAAAAATACTATGGCATACATTGTTACCTCGCAAACCTAACGTTAGGGTTCAATCCTTTTAACAAAAAATACAAAATGATATATTGTTCTATTTTGTAGTAGTCTATACTATGTAATGTACATATGTTACATTACAAACACAACGACCAACTGACATGCGGGAACATTCGGAAACCCATAAAATAAATGACTCAATTATGTTCTATTTTGGGCGTCATGAATGCTATGTCATCGTAACCTCGTACACTAGAAACACAAGAATGTGACCACACCATTTACCAGAAAATACATAATGTTATAATGTTCTATTTTGGTAGTAGTCTATACCATGTCATGTACACCTACTACATTAGTAAAACAACGAGCAACTAATAGATACCTAAAATGAATCAAGGTACACAGAGTAAGACAGATCAGATACAAACAACGCGTACAGAGGGTGAAGCCGAGAGGTGAAAGCGATCAAACACCGGGAATAAAGACGATGGAAGCCGATTAACAAACAGAGGAAGAAGATACAATTGACAAACGAGTTAATCGGACATGCAACATAAAGAAAAATGGTAAAATGTGTCAAAAACTACCTCCTAGTAAATCATAACTAACCTGAGCAGAAGGGTCTATTACGAGGGATGAAGCTTCTATCTATTTTCGATTCGTTCACTTGAATCGTCGTGAACGACAGAAGGGCAGATCTGAGCGGTGTTGCAGACACAATGGTGAAATCTCCGCTGTTGACTATACATCTTCTTTGAAATTACCAAGATAAAGTTACTCAAGAAGAGGTTGTGATTGTGGAAAAGCCACGTCTACTTTTGGAAATCTAGATACTAGTAATTAAAAGTTATTTTATTTGTAGGTTTTCCCGGTTAATAGTAAGGGTAATATGGTAATTATATATAATAGAGATGTGGTATATCGACGAAGTAGGTTATTTGGTCATTGGGTGAATTATAATTTTATTGATGGTTATAGAGTGCAATTTCCCAAATTAAAACTGCTAAAACGAATTTATTAAAAAGACAGGTGTTGTTATGTCTGTAAAGAATCACGTGTATTCCTATGGGCTTTTTCGTAGGCCCAATTTGGGATGTCATGTTCCTCACTCCGTCCACGGTTGAGATGCAGAGGCCTTTTCATTTTAAAAGCTTTGGTTATGATTCATACGGTGTTTAGCTTAAGTTCATCAGTACAGGAAAGACAGGTTGAGATGCAGAGGTCGTGAGTTCCCAGTAATCGAATAGAACTCCCATTAAGTTAGGGTATAGAAGATAATCTGACGGTTTTGATTGGTTTGGATCGTTTATAAGCTGTGGTCATGATTCTAGTGACCGCTTCAATGGTTGTATTACAACCATTATGCAGTAATAATTTGTCGTAGCGAACAGAACTTGCAACATAAACAACCAATATGTACACATTACATGTGCAAGATTCATAAAGACAAACCGAAAACAATGTTGAAAATGCAGAGAACAAAGTGACCAAAAACTCTAAAAGAGATGGCAAAGTGTTTTATGAAACTCTCTATCATTTCGATTTTTACAAGAGTGTTACATAAGCGAGGAAGACCATGCCATGTAACCTGAAACTCATTGTCATTCTCAGTTGACAAAAAAAAAATCAAGACTGGAAACTGATGCCTTTGAAAGAGCCTCAAAGATTAAGATCTGCAGGAGGGTAAAGTGATGCCGCCACAGAAAGATGCGATTATTATGTACAGTACCACAACTATCAAGCACGTCAACATTACCCTGTCAAAACACACAAACATATCAAAATCTTCCCAAACAGTAAACTATCTATGCTGCATATGCCAAGTTGAAACATAATGTAATGTAGATAAGCCTTCTCACTATCACCAAAGCCAAAGAGAGAGATCCTTACAAGAGCTTAGCGTTTTTCATCCAAAGAGCTCGACGTAAACGCTTTGATTGTTTCCTAAAATGAAACGCATTATCTTGCATAGTTGCTGTTTTATCAACAAAAAGCTCAATCCTATCACCTCTTTCCATTATCCTCTCAATATTCTCCACCATCATTGATCGAATCTAGTAAACAAACAACACAACAAAACAATGATAGAAACAACCTTTCCAACAGTAGATAAATCACATAAAAGTTTACCTCACTGACTTCTCCTCTGACACGATTGAGAGTATCAACACTTTGATTACTAGAGAAGAACTCCATCTGATGATGCAAAACCCTAAAATGATTGAACCATTATCAGTTTTTTGTTTGTCATCGCTATTTCACCATATTTGTTTGTCATCGCTCTTAACAACCTATCACTCATGCTAAACCAAGCTGCTCGTGACTTGAAATTCAAGTATCACCACTGTTGTGACTCAGCTAGAATGACACATCTTTGCTTTGCTGTTGATCTTTTAATCTTCATGGATGGATCAATCCAGTCTCTCCAAGCTGTTCTACAAGTCCTTAAAGAGTTTGAGCTTCGATCTGGCTTAGCAGTGAGTGTTCAGAAGTCGTCTTTCTTCTCTTCCGGTATATCAGATGCAGACCGGGATCTCTTTCAGTTCACTACTGGCATGCCGCAAGGATCCCTTCCAGTCCGGTATCTTGGAGTACCACTATGCACAAGAAAGCTTACATTACAGAACTGCAAAGTTTTAATACAGCAAGTGAAAAGAAAATTTAACTCATGGAGTGCTAGAGCCTTATCTTTTGCGGGACGCCTTCTGCTCATTAAGACAGTCATTGCTGGCATTACAAACTTCTGGTGTTCATCCTTTGTGCTCCCAAAAGCTTGTATAAAACGTATCAATGCGCTCTGTGGAGTCTTTCTGTGGAAAGGGAATATTGAAGATCATCACACAGCAAGGGTGAGTTGGGAAGTGGTGACAAAACCGAAGGCTAAAGGAGGACTAGGAGTTAGAAACCTGATTATATGGAATAAAGCTTGTATGCTGAAGTTGATTTGGCTCCTTTTCTTTCAAGCTGGTTCAATCTGGGTTGCATGGTTCACGGATACGGTGCTCAACGGTGATCTAAACTCCTTTTGGACGATTAAGCGAAGCACGAGAAACTCATGGTTAGTAAACAAATTACTCAAATTGAGAAGTGAGATCTATGGCTGGATCAAATTAAGGATAAGGAATGGAGCTACTTGCCGCTTTTGGACTGATAATTGGTCACCTTTTGGTTCCCTGAAAAGTTTTCTTGTTGACTCCAACTTCTCTTTGGGAATACCAGAGGATGCCACAGTCTCTTCGCTTTTCAGGGAAAATCGTTGGACACTGCCACACCCTCGTTCTGAAAAACAGCTGCAGCTCCATGCTTTCCTAACATCGATGGAACTGACAACAGAAGAGGACTACTACGAATGGGAACTGGAGGGTACTATTTCAACTAGATTCTCAACGGGACATGTATATGCAAACTTATCTGGTCAAGGAGTCCCAGTCCCCTGGGATCATATTGTATGGATCGTGGGAGGTATTCCAAAGCATTCATTCCTCAGTTGGCTTTTCATCTTGAATCGGTGTCCTACAAAAGACAGATTACTGAGCTGGGGGCTCCAAATAATACCAACTTGCTTGCTCTGTAACTCGTCACCAGAGTCGCGTGATCATCTATTTTTCCTCTGTCCATACTCATGGAGCTTGTGGTATCCATTAGCTCGTCGCTGTGGTCTGGACCCTCACCAACAATGGAACGATGTCACATCACAACTTCAAACGTATCATAGTCATAACTGGAAAGGAAGACTGATTCTGCTTACTTGGCAAAGTTGTATCTCCTGGACTTGGCAAGAAAGAAACAGTCGCCTTCACCGCAATACTTTCCGTTCTGTTCATGTGCTCACTAGACTGATTGATCGACAAATCAAGGATCGAATTCTGAGCTACCAAGAAAGGAACCCTTGTCTGTCTTCAAGGATGCTGCAACAATGGCTTGTGTGACGTCTCATCGTCTCCTTTGGTTTCATCGGAAAAAAAAAAATGGTGCTGACCTTCATGATATTTGGGTTTTTTCTTTTACCTTGGGCTCATGCCATGAATTATTCAAAAGGCTCTTAGGGCATGATTTCTTAGACTGGGTTTCTTAGGAAAAGTTAAGAAAACTGTTTCTTAGTTTTCTTAAGGAAAGTTAAGAAACTGTTTCTTATTTAAGAGTTTTAAGAGCCGGTTCTTAACTTTTTCAGTTAAAAGTTAAGAAACAGTTTCTTAACTTTCTCTAAGAAACCCAACTTAAGAAACCTGCGTTAATCATGGCCTTAGGATCTTTGATTTCTTTACTTAATTTTCTATTGGGCTGTTAACTAGGCTTGGCTGAGCCATAAACACTAGCTTTAGGGCTTGTTATTTTTATTTCTTCTGCATTTTAATATGAAATAATTAAGTTCAAAAAAAAATTATCAGTTTTTAAAATTGAATTGTAAGATCGAATCTTTTTTCACCATCTTACTAATCTACTACAAGTTTGGATTGTAAGAATAAGATGGTATTTTCTTAATGGGTAATTCTCTCAAATATTATTTTTTTTTAATTTTTTGTTAATAAAATAAATTTCAAGAAAAATAATGATCGAAATAATCATTTTTATTTTAAAAAATTTAATTTGTTTTTTAATTTTAAACCTCACCCACTGAAACTCTACCCCATAACTTTAAACCCTAAGTCCAGATTAATTAACCTTAAGGATGTAAATGTATATTTACATCTTTTAATAAAATCTATTTTGATCATTTTTCTCTTTTAATGCTATTTTTGCGATAAAAACATTTTTACAGATATCCTAAAGTATTTTTCTTATTCTTTCTGATTTGTAATTAGAGATTGTCTCAAGTTAAAGAAAATTGAGGTGGTATACTAGTCTGGTTGACATTGCAGAAAAAAGTTTGTTAAAGATTCTAAGTAGGTGTCCGTGGATGATGTCCTAATCATATACATGTTAAAGAATTTAGTATGTTGAATAGTATAATTTCTAAAAATCAAAGCTTAGAAGAAATGAGACTTGTAATTCTTTTTGCGTAAGAGAGAACTAGTATGTAATAGTGTGTTGGATAAGGACAAACAACCCGCGACCACCAAAAACCTTTTAGTCTTCGTCCACTTTCAACCTTAGTATATATGGTATGTATACATATCTATCTGTTTCTCTACATTACAAAATAGTGACCACTTTCCTGTTGGGTCGAATATGTCCAGACATCGTTATTGCATTAATGTTGGTCAGCATGGTTAAGGAGGCTTGACCACTAGCTAGAGACGAACTTAACGTTCATGGTACCAACTTTTTCCAAATAACGATTTACTAATAATTAATCTCTTACGTCCATGCGCATGGTGTAGACGTAAACCGATAATTTAACTTGACGGATAAATACAATTATTTTACTTGCTTATCTACGTACTCTGAATTACAACGTTCATCACGTTGAGCGTGCATAACGGAATAGTTTTTCTATGAGCTTTTATATTCCAAAGGTTGAAAGGAATAGGTCAACAGATATAACATATTGTCGATTACTTGATTTCAACCTCAGCCTCAGTTTATACATTCTTGAATAGTAGTAATACAATTCGAAGCATGTTTTAGAATTTTACTTTATATGCTCCATGGCTAATGACATTAGAGCCTAATGTCCTAATCATATAATAATTTTAGTATATATGTAAGAGACAAAACTTGGTTTTTCTTTAGCTACAAACTACCGATGACCAAAAGCCCTTTTAGTCGTCTTCCAGTTTCAACCTTTACAGTCGTAACGCTTATATACAAAACAATTATATGTTCTTTCGGCTCTTTTGTTTCTTTTTAAAAAAGTTTATATTTGGTATCGGAGCATGCTGAATTAAATTGCTTTCTTAGGCTTATAAAAAAAAATGATTTTTTACTTTCTGCCTATCAAAACTTACTAGTTATATAATTAATAATGTTTTGAAAACCGGACCGGACTCCGACTCGGTATACTTACTGATTAATTGTTGGAACGGTTTATCTGGTCGAACCGGGTTTTCTATTTGTTAAAAATTTAATATATTTACATTATATAGGTCTAAAAAATAATTCTACATATAATATATTTTCTTTTTTCTTTATTAACTAGAAAAATGAACAATAATCATAACTTTAATTATATATACTACAAACAAGTGAATATTATGTAAAACTAAAATTGATAAAAACCAAACGATTGATTGTTTAAATTACCGTATTTATTTATTTATAAAATTAAAGTCTTAGATTTTATGAATATGTCAAAATAAGAATAATATATGAAATATTAAGTTTTAATAACAGTTAAAAATATATTATTTATATGTTAATTTTTTAGAACGGGTTTTAAAGTTGACTCGGGTCATTGGTTTTACCCATTTTTTATCGATTTTATCAGGTTTTCTTAAAATCCAAGTTTTAATTCAAACCGGACTCGGTTTCTTTCGCGAGTCATGGTCGGACCGGCCGGTCCGATCCGGTTTTCAAAACCATGTAATTATCTTTTGGTATTTTAATTATTGGTTTGTTGTTGTCCCATATTTTTTGAGATAAAAACCAAAATAGACTTAAAAAAAATTTTGTCCAAAAATAGCACTCAAAGAGAAAAATGACTTAAATAAACTTTATTAAAGGATGTAAGTATATATTTATACATTTGGGTTAACTAATTTAAACTTAGGGTTTAGAGTTTTGGGGTGGAGATTTTGGAGTTGAGATTTAAAAATTAAATTTTTTAAAATATTAAAATTTTCAAAATAAAAAAGGTTTCTTTTGGTCATTTTTTCTCTTAAGATCTATTTTTATGACAAAAACTTCAAAAATGGCTATTTAAGAGATTTGCCCTATATTTTTTCCTCTTTGTTGATTTTTTTCCTCTTAGTTAAGCTAATGTCAAGGTTTCGACTTTTTAAAAGTTTCTAAAATTCTAAATGCTCGATGACGTTCTCTTAAGAAAACGAAACCAAATAATTCATTTATTCTTGCTCAAATTCGACATGGAAGTAAAATAATATTTCCGGTCACAAATAATTCAACTACGTAATATATAATATAGTAACTTCAATTTGCTTCATGGCCAATTCAGCTGTTCCCACTCCCAGATTGGTTCAGTTAAACCATCAACCATCTCTGAGTTCACAGAGAGATAACCATATTCTCTTCCTGACATCGAAGCTTCTGGTGAGCTTTCCACACGAACTGATGTCTCACCAACTGCAACATCACGTGTAAGCCTTCTCTCTGCCTGAAAAATTCCCATTGGACGTCTCTCAAAAGCTCTTGAGCTTCCTGTTGTTACGTAGACCCGACATAAGCTGAATTCATGTCTCAACTATATATTTTCAAGATAAACATTAAAAAAATCTCATTAATTACAAACTTATATGATCAAGAATATTTTGTTTAAAATATCAAGAACCAAAAACTTTATATATATGCAAACCGTAGGGGTGGAAACGTTGAATGTTTTGTCAACTGCCTTGTACTCATTCATCTTCCATTTTGTTTTTCTCCCTGTTGGTGCTTTTCCAGTGTAGAACACCATAGTTTTCTTGACTCCAATCATTCGGTTATCTCTGGAAAACACTGGACCAGGTGATCCAGTCGCTTTCCAGTACCCTGAACCAGTGGTTCTGCTCGGTCTGCCTCCTCTTGCTTCGCGTTCTTGTCTTGGCACAAAGAAGAACCATTGCTCAGCATCTCCTCGACATTTATCTCCGCAATATCTGCATAAAAGAAAAAAAAACACAAAGAGAGAGGACGTGTAAGTTTTTTTTGTTTTTTGTAAAGGCATTCAAGGACGTGTAAGTTTCACACGTTAGGTTTAGTAGCAATGAAACAAGTCTACGTGCTATAAAAACCTAACGTCTATTATGCCCTTATGACTCAGTAAGTAACATGATGATGATTTTGACGACATAGTGGAGGTTAAAGCTACATATCTAGTGAGGTTCACGTACTTGGAATATGACTAGGCTCGACCTCGAAGACATCTAGAACGGGAATGACACGGTGCATTGTGTCACCACTCCTACCTTCGAGCTGGTTTCGTAGGTAGAAAGCAATCAGTTCGTCTTCCGTGGGATAGAAGCGAAACCCAACTGTTAGCTCCTCAGCCATTGTTGTATGTGATAAAATAGATTTGCTACAAAAGGAAACTTTTTTTATTATAAGATATGTTATGACAAGCTGATTTGCTTCTTAAAGTTAGAGGTTGTGGTCTCGTTGGTATTATATAAGTAGTTGAAGTAGAGATTGGTATCTCCGAGTGAAATGAGAAAAAATGTTACGCGTTTTTAGTCTTTTTGTTTGTTTATTATAGCTTTTTTTGTACGGATATTGGGAAAGAGAAGAATGTTCTTGTTCATGTGTGCGAGTTTGATTAATGATTACTTTCGTTGTGGTGTGTTTATTCCTAAGTAAAGCTTTTTAGGAGCCACGTACGCCAATTGAACGAGTCAAGCCTTTGTCTTGGCGTCAAATTTCAGTCTCTTTTCCCGTTGGCAAAAGATCCATTTTGTAGAATAAATTATCAGTTAAATAAACAATTGAAACAATTACACATGCTTTTCTCGGATAAAACAATAAATATGTTGTGAAACCTATTTATTTTGTTCTATATCGATACATGAATGAAATTTACTATTTCATTAATAATTTCATTTTTTTTATTTCATCTCATTCATTATCATATCATATTCTTCATTTCACAAATAGTATTGTTTTTATTTTGCATATTAA
This sequence comes from Moricandia arvensis, assembly GCA_905132765.1. Lineage (NCBI taxonomy): Eukaryota > Viridiplantae > Streptophyta > Magnoliopsida > Brassicales > Brassicaceae > Moricandia > Moricandia arvensis. The sequence goes on from CAJHQP010007142.1 coordinate 16,715, forward strand.
TTTTAAATTATAATTTTTTTAATTTGACTTGTCAATTTTATATATACTATTTTGAAGAAAATTCACATTATTTTTTTACCAAAAAATCATTTAGCCACAATTTTGTAAGGTTAATTTTCTAATACCTATTTATACTAGACGACAATTTTATTTGTAAAATAGTGTTCGTTAGAAAATATGTATCTGACATCATCTTGTGATATATATATATATATATAAATTTATAGAATTGGTTTAAACTATTTATGTTATTATATTTTTCCGGTTATATATCAAGAATGAATTGTAACGTTAATTATGTTTGAGCTAGAGTAGTGTAAGGATTCATAACCTATCGAAAACTGATTTGCGATATTCATACAAGTGGAGATTAAATACGGAGAATTGATCATCTGGTGATTGCAGTGTCAATAAACAAGATTTTAGACCTTTCAAATACTAATGCATCAGTCATTGCAGGAACCATGCCGAGAACGGGCAGATCAGGAGACTTAGATGCACATCTATTTTTTCAGCAGAATATTTCACGATACGATTATATGAGAAATCAAAACAGTTGGGTCACGTGTCCCCGTATGCATGGCTGTCATCCGCCCTGCGAGTGAAAGGGTGGAAGATCATAGTGTGGACAATAAAGCATTACAAGAGTTTAGAGCAAAACCAAGACGAAGTTAGAGTCATAGTGTGAGATCACACTAACATGTTGTAAAGACGTTATATTCTGTGAGAAGGCGTGAATTATAACTTCTCGTTTGTGGTATATTGAAAATGTTTTAAAAAATTGATTTGACTATCTATATCATAAAATGCACTTAACTTCCTCACCACACATCTAGAAAAAACTTAAGAGCTAATACGTGTTTGACCTCGAATAGTGAAATGATGAATGACTATTGCAGAAGTGATCCACAACATCGTGTGAGTGATGCCAAAGCATAGGTAAAGATCATAGTTGATTGCAAAGTGAGTAAACAAAACTTTCATACTGTTCTAAAAAATTAATGAACCACCTACCGTAGAGAATGAGACCTAGATTCCGAGTCAGTAGACGTGAAATATTCATAGCCGTAGAAGGTCAGAGCTGTTAATATATAATTTTCTTATTATCAATACAAATATGACATTTAATAAAAACAGTTTTGGCAGGCATACAGACCCATCTCTATCCATTCTCTAATTTAGACTCTTATTTTTATTTACAATAATAAGTGGTTATTTAAATTTTAAATGTTCTAACCAAAATCTTATACTATTATTTGCGAGGTGATTTTTCGAATTCAAACTCTCACTATTAAAATTAGATGATTAATGTTGTTGATACCCTTAATGAATAATTAAACTCATTTATTAGCTATAGTATATTATAAAATTTATTAATAAGACAAGCAAAAATAATATAAAATGATTAATAAAAAATGGCCATAAATAAAATATGTAAAAAGATAATTCCTATATATATATTGTGTATTAATTTAGAATAATATATTTTTACTATATTTTAAAATAAAATGATAATTTCTATATATATTATGTTGTTATTGGAATTATCTTTTTAATCATAAAAATATAATAAATATTAATTAAGTAAAAATCTTAATTTTTATATAGTAAAAAAAGTAACACTAAGTGATTCAAATTTTTATCTATTAAATAATAAATATAATGTGTAAAGAAACTTACAAAATATTTCTAACACGTGAGAATTTTCAAAAAGGTTAATACAATAACGAGCATGTAAATTTTGGTGAATAACTTTGCCATATATAAATAATTTGATATTTGGTAAAATTTTGAAAATAAAATAATAATTTATTATGATAGTTTTTTTCAGTCCAGTAATGAATGCTTCTAAACTATTACTATTAACGTTTAATTTAATTTTAACTAGATTTTAACTCGCGCGTTCGCGCAGATATTTATATTAAGTTATGATAAATTTTATAAAAATATTTTATTATTTGATGTTTTGTATTATGTAACTTAATATGTCTTGTTCGATATTATTAATATATAATTATATATAATTTATGGGGTTTTGCAAAAGTGACTCAAAATTTCAACTCAAATGCAAAATAACCAACAATTTTTTTGGAACTTTCATTTGCCCTTCTTCACCCTAGATTTGTGAGTTATTTACGAAAATACCATTACTAAATGAGTGTCTTTACTATATCATCCTTCATCTTCATCAAGTATTTACAATATTGTCATTGTCATCAATACATCAACCACCATGAACAACCAATTTGAAGCTCTTAATGCACAAAAGATTATTTTTTTTTCTCTTCTTTTTGCATTTGTTATTCACACAAACCATATCTCTTTCATTTTTCTCTCAAAATTCATCCAAAAAATTCAAGATTTGATTCCAAACTTTGTAAGGTTCATATAGACATTGAAACTTTTGATTCTTGTCATTAGTGAGTTCAGGTAGCATTCTTGGTGAAATTTTATGAGTTTAGAGAAGCTAAACAAGTCATCGCAAGAATTCAAGATATGAATTTGATTTTTTTTAAAAAAATTTGTTCATGGAGAAGACTTATCTAGAAGTATTCTAGTCAATGCATAGGTTTAGTTTGCAATTGATTTTTTCTGTGTTTTTTTGTAGAAGTCTTCTACGTTTCTTTTGTTAACAAAAAAAATAGGGAGAACCGAGAAGACTTTCCCTAGAAGTCTTCTGAGATAAACAAGTTAATTTGCAATTGACCAAAGTTTGTCAGAAATTTGACTTTTTATAGAAGACTTCTAGGAAGTCTTCTTACTGTTTAATGAAGTCTTCTCACTGTCACTAGAAGTCTACCGTGATTTACTTTGCAATTGACAATTAATACTAAAAAAAATATTATTAGGAGAAGACTTCTTGAGAAGTCTTCTCAAATTTTATTCCTGGTTTTTGGTAAACCTTTGGCTCAGAGAGAAGACTTCCCTATAAGTCTTCTAACAGAAGACTTCTTTAGAAGTTTTCTCTGGAAAAGGTCAAATTATAGTCAATTGCAAAAGTAACCCAAGAAGACTTCTTACGACAGTGAGAAGACTTTCATGTGAACGTAAGAAGACTTCTCTACGAGTCTTCTCATAGACGACTTCTAAAGAAGTCTTCTATAAAAAGTCAATTTTTTACAAACTTTAGTCAATTGCAAAAACTAACATTTTTATCATAGAAGACTTCTAGAGACGTCTTCTCTTGAGATTGTCGAAAAAAACTCAAAATTCAAAAGTAAGTCAATATTTACAAAAGAAGACTTCTCAAGATGTCTTTTGTAGAGTAGACTTCTTAAGAAGTCTTCCTTCATAAATTTGCAATTGCAAAAAATGACCTAAACGGAAGACTTCTTGTGAAGTCTTCTGTGGAGAAGACTTACTAAAGAAGTCTTCTACGTCAATGTTTAATTAAACTTCAAATTTTATCAAACGTAAAATGAATATTGTTTTTTCTCTTGTTAATTCATGTGTATTAATCAATATTAGGGCTCTTAAGTGAAATTCACAACTTAATTAGTGATAATTATGAGGTTTACAAAACGTTTATGTTTATAAATGTTTCTAGCTAAAATGAGAAGACTTACAGGAAGTCTTCCGTGAGAAGACTTGAGGGAAGTCTTCCGTGAGAAGACTTACATGGAAGTCTTCTACGTTCCTTTTTGTAAAATTTGTTAAGTAACTTCAATATATATTTCTAAATTTCAAAAAGTGTCAAGTAACTTCAACAATATCAAGTCATGTGGTTTAATATGTCTTTTTATATCTTTAAGATAATATTTTTTATTTTTATGAATTTAAAATTACAATTTTAACTTAAAATTAAGTTTCCCGCTTAAATTTTCGCTTCCGAGAAGACTTCTCCAGAAGTCTTTTGAGAGAGGACTTATTTTTCTAGTGAGACTTATGTATTGTTTGATATTTGGTGAATTGAATAAGTTTTGTTGATAAATATTTTTCTTAGTTTGTAATAAATTTGACAAAATTTAATAAATTTTATTATTGTTTCAGATTCTTAACCAAGAATACTATCAAAAGAGAAAGAGAATCAAAAAGTCAAACTTTTAAACTTGTTAATGTCTTTAGAGGTTTCACCTACATAAAATGTTGTGTTATCTTCTTCTTCTTCTTCGTTCTTCTTATTCTTCATATCAAAAAGAAAAGGACAAACCTGTAAACCATTGACACAAACACAAAATAAAAATCAAAAAGGTCATCCATTTAACCTTGTTACGAGTAAATGGAATATAGCAACTCTTAGAATCTAAACATATAAAACACACCAAAAATACATATTCAAAATTTATAGATCTACCTTTAAGGAATAAAAGATGTTAACCATGTAATGAAAAAATCTGCAAAAACAACGATAAGATTAGTGGAGAATACATAAGAGAAAAATTGAGAAATGAAAATAAAGTTAGGTGTTTTCAAGTCTAAAGAGATTAGAGAAGAGTTGAAGACTTTTAGAGTGAGAAACATTACATTTTTGTTGCAGCCATTTGAGAGGAGAAAGAGAATGTGTAAATCTTCTTTAGATATGGAGACACAAAAATTCAATTAGGTTAAATATTTTTGACACAAAAGACTTCTCTTAGAGACTATCCCTAAGTCTTCTCTTAGTAGAAGACTTCCCCAAATTATGAAGTCTTTTGAAGTCTTCAAACCCGTATAATCTAATACATGAGGAAACTTTGGAGACTTCTAGAAAACTTGTCGGAAGACTTCGCATTAGTGGAAGTCTCTAGTGTTTAATAAATGATCTTCTAGATGTCTTCCAAAACTTCGTATAATCAATACATGAGGAGACTTTAGAAGACTTATGAAAGACTTGTGGAGAGACTTCCGGAAGACTTCGCATTAAGAGGAAGTACTTCTAGTGCATTATGAAGTCTTCTGGAAGTCTTCTTTAAGTCTTCCAAAACTCTATAATCAAATAACTAACTAAATAAAAAAAACTTCATTAAACATAAATCAACTTATAATGTGATTAATATATACAAAAGTAAACACATATATGTCAAAAAAAATTATTTTTAAAAAATTAAGATTCGAAAATCTAACCCTAAAAGTACAAACAATACTACAACATATATTACCACAACCTAAACCAAAGACTATCATGACTCAATCTACATTCACTCATCTATGTTGAAAATAATTTAATTTTAGTATTTTTTAAATTTACATCATTTATTAATGTTTATAGTTACATGATTTCAATTTTTCCTCATATAGATATTTTTTATAAAAAAAAATAAATTATTCTTAAGATTAAGTGTACGAGAAGACTTACAAAGAAGTTTTTTTAGAGAAGATTTTAATAAATTAATTTTATTGATATTTTTATTTTTATAAAAAACATATATTAATATATAATTTATTTGTATTTTATTTATTTCTAAAAATATTAAAATAAATATAATCATACAAGAATTGAAATAGAATAATTTATCTATTTAACCTATTTCGTTAATTTTTGATGTTTTCTAATAAAAATGCATTAGATTTTGTTTATAATTCTCACTGATCAAAAATTATTTTAAAGATTTTTTAATTTAGATAAGTTACATTTCTTTTATTTAATTTACAACATAAACCATCAACTCTAAACTAAAAAATCATATAATCATGTAATATAACTTTTTATCTTGTATAATTTATTTTTATTAAACCTAAATTTATATTTATAACTTTATAATATAAATTTATAAATAAAAATATTATATAATAAAAATATTTATTCTTTTTTAAATTTAAATAATACTTAATTTAATATTTTAATATTTTAATATTAATACGAATTTAATTAATTATTTAAAATTGATAATCAAAAGATTTATAAAATTTTGTGAAAATAAAATAGGAAATATTCAAAAATAAATAGTGTTATGGTATAATATTCTTATGTGAGATAATATATTTTATTCGATCTAATATATAAATATGATTTTTAATATAATAGAAATTACTAATAAATAGTCCAAAATTCAAAAGCAAATTTCCTTTTTCGTTGCATTTACTGAGGCTTGCAACAATGAACGAAACATTGACATATCTCTGTAGCTGAAACGAAGAAAGCTTGAGTAGTTTGATTGTTATGAAGTAAAGCTTCTATTTTCAAATGTCAATCACCAAATCTTATACACACACGAATCATATATACTTTCTCCGTTTTTTATAATTGACGTTTTTTTTCCAAATGATTTGACGTTTTCAATTTTTTATGTAAAATTTATTAGTTAATATTAGATGACTAATGATATTATAATTTATATTTTATTATTGGTTGAATTCTGGTTAAATAAATAATTAATAATGTTTTTGTTTAGAGAATAATAAAAAAATAAATATTTTTAATCTACGTGCATAATCTTATAACGTCAAATGTAAAAAAATAGAAAGAGTATTTGGGAAGAAGTCATTTAATTCTTTAAAATTAGATCATAATTAATATTGTGTTGCATATATTTAGGAATGAAATCAAAACAATATATTCAACATACTAACAAACAAGATGGAGTAGTAAGTAGTTGTTAGATAACAATACATTCAACATGCTCTTGATGAAATGCTAACAAAACATTTAATGAAATTTCAAATGTAGGTTCCATTAAAAAGAATTTCACACGAAAATATTATGTATATTTTTAATAGATAAAAGATGTTAGGTACCAATATATTCAACATACTCTCTATGAAATGTAAAAATACAATTACTAAAATTTAAAGGTGATTTAATTATAAAACTCACACATTTCTATTAGGACAAGTATATTTAGCTTTATATCGGGAACTGAACTATCCAAAATACGGTGCATATATTTAAAATATTAATTATATTTAGTTTTAAAATTATAAAATATTCTATAAATACTACTTATAAACTGAACTACCCAAAAACTGAATTATTCTACTATTGCAATCTAAAATATTTTCAGTTCTTTTAAGGAATAAAAAAATTCTCGCCCTTTCATGTCAAAATCTACTAAGTTACTTAAAATAATTATGTTCGTGTGTTTAAAACACGTAGCAGTATTTGAAGCATTTAAATATAATCTATTAATCAAAGGTAAATTTATATTAGAACAATTATTTAAGGAATAATAATTTGTTATTAGCAAATAAATTATCTAAAAAGAATATGTGCTGGCTGATACTATAATCTGACACGAAAAAGGTTACACAATATTCAGCCAATACAAACCATATTATTTAATTATTTTGTTTTTCAACTTAAGAGAACCCAATATTAAAAGTTTATTTTTCTAATGAATATTATACGATAATATCTTAATATGTTCTTTCAGTACATGAATTCAATAAAATTTACGAAAAATTAAATACATCTCATTAAGCTAAACTTTCTCACACCGTCTCTGAACAATACAACATTACTAGTCATACTTTTATAAAATTAAAATTCATGTATGTCAATCAGTTGACTGTTTGGTCATGATCTTCAATATAAGCATTCTTAAAATTTACACCCAAAAATGTATGTTCTCATGCAAATTAAAAACTTAAAAATCAGTTTCAAATAAAAGTATATTCCACGTATATATATATGTATATATATTTAATGAATTTTTAATAACTAATTGTACTCAAAATTAAACCAAAAATATTCTATATCTTTTAACAAACTCGACACTATTAAAAAAATTCCAACATGACTTTTAAAAAAGAAAAATTAAAATTTTACAAACACGTAAACAAATGTTTGTAAATGTTACATTCATAAATAAAAAGTCCAACAAGATTTCAATGCGTGTTAAAATCTAATTGATTTGTTACTTTGGACTTTGGAGTTTGGAGGTAGGCTTCAAAATTTCTTTATGAGGACGGTGTATACTTTTTTGGCTCAGAAAATCGATTAATAAATTAGTCATAAATTGTTAAGTCGTGACCATTTTGCGTCACTAATTAAGTTGGTTCAGTAGAGTATAATGTGATTACAAAGACGAACGAGTAACGACCTGTTCTCTTGATCCCTACAAGGTGGCATTGTATTAAGATTTTTTTTTTAATCAACATCGACTATCCAAACCTATAGAAGATAGACTATCCATCCACATATTTTAAATGGGTTAAAATCAAAGTTCATATCCATAGTTATATTGCACCTTAAACGTGTTGACCAGAGAGTTCCGTACTATTAAGGGTTTTGTTTGTTTCCTTTTATGTATATACCAGACTTTTCTTACTCATGCTGCATGCGTGGGGTCTGGAGTTATACAAACATAGTTGAATGATTTATTCTGTGTATTAACGATTTGTTTGTGGTTGCAATTTAGATTGTCAATGAAATGACGTCATGGTTTATTCTTTCAACTCCAAAATTTATTATTATTATTTAGAATAAATTATAAGGATGACTTAATAAATTGTATAAAAAATAAACAAAATTAAATGAAAATATTCCATTCTAATTTTGATGAACAATGAATGAGATAATTTATCTCGTTTAATCTTATATTCTCTTCATCTTACCTTTTAATGTTAATTCATTTTATGTTTACTATTTACCACCTGTATATAATTTAGCAAATATATAAGAAACTTAATAAATTTTTTTTACTGATTACAAAAGAGATGAAATATCTGAAATTTTTTAATTTTTTTTGCTGTAATGTTAGAATTTATCTCATTTTCATTTAGGATTAAAAGTCTTTATGAGAAATTAAGTCAACTTTTAGCAAAAAAAAAAAAGAGAAATTAAGTCAACCCAGATGAAATAATGCTGCATACGTGGGGTCGGGGGGTTATACAAACTTAGTTGAATGATTTATTCTGTGTATTAACGATATGTTCGTGACTGCAATGACATTGTCAATGAAATGACGTTACGTTCTATTGACTCTATAATTTATTATTATTTATTTTAATAAATTATAAGGATTTTTCAAACTTATATAAACATAATTTAAAAAAAATAGATATAAAGATCAGGGGGTTATACAAACTTAGTTGAATGATTTATTCTGTGTATTAACGATATGTTCGTGACTGCAATGACATGTCAATGAAATGACGTTACGTCTTATTCTATTGACTCTATAATTTATTATTATTTATTTTAATAAATTATAAGGATTTTTCAAACTTATATTAACATAATTTTTAAAAAATAGATATAAAGATCAAAATAGATCTTAAAAATTTTTTGTCCCAAAACTATCATGAAAAAATGATCAAAATAAACTTCATTAAATGATGTAAATATTTATTTATACCCTTTAGATTAACTAATAACTTAGAGTTTAGAGTTATGGGATGGAGTTTTGGAGGTAAGTTTAAAATTAAAATTTCTTTTAAAAATATGAAAATTTACAAAATAAAAAAATTATTTTAGTTATTTTTTCTTAAGAACTATTTTGTGATAAGAACTATCTATTTGAGAGATTTGTCCGAAAAAATATTCTAAATTTTATGAAAAATGAACGAGATAAATTTATTTCATTTATTCATTTTTATTTCATTTTTTCTGCTAATTCATCTATATCTTTACTTTAGTATTTACCACATGTATATAATTTAGCAAATACATAACGATGGCAAAATAAACAAAAGAAAATTACTAAATATTCGCTACTGCTTACAGAAGATATGACATACATAAGAAACAAGAGATTTTTAGGATAAAAAGTCTAGTGAAAAAAGAAGAGATTTTAAGGATTAAAAGTCTTGTGAGAAATTATGTAAAATACAGATGAAAGATCTTCTATTTAATAATTCACGCATATAGTAAAGATGTTCACGTTGGGCTTTACAGCGTTAGGCCCATATATATCCTGTGTTACGTTAGTCACGTACAAAACAATGTTTAGTCCGGTTCCCGCGTTAAGTTTTGGTAATCATAAAGCCCAAGTGCTTTTTGAATTTTGATTATGAGTTGTTCTGCGTTGGCCTCAGAAATGGAACCATCCAAATGTTAATTATTTTTCTGAATGTAAAAACTATATACAAAAATAAATGACAAAATTTAATAAACAAACATTGTTAATAATATAAATATAATAAATCAATATTTGTAGGTTAATTCCATATTTTGTTGATAATTTATTCTAAATATTCTCTTTGCTTATAATAGCTTTTTTTGATCAAAATCTTCCATACAAAAGCAAAACTAACCTTTTAAAAAGAATATTCCATGACATTGGTATCATTATAGTATGGTCCAAGAGATTAAGCGGTAAAAGCTTAATAACACTACAAAACTCGCATAACAAAGTTCTTAACATTTATAAGTTTGTAATCTTGTGGAATAGGGAGTTAAAGGATACAAATCAGACCGGTTTATCTTTCTTCTCGTCTTCATCCTCATCCTCTGATCGAACCAACTTCAACTTGAGTCTACCGTCTTCACGGCTCGCTCGAAGAAACTCTCTTCTAGGTATCTTAACTTCCTCTAACACAAGCCTCCCTTCTTCTCTATACGTCTTGAAGTTCAAGAAGAGACTTTGTTGCGTTGTTTTGTCTTGGCTGCTCGAATATTTGATGAAAACTTCTATAGGCTGCCATTTTTCGTGTGTGTGTTTTCTTTTGAGGTTGTAAGAGAGGTAGAGAGGACACGAGATGGGAATGAATGAGAAGATGGTATTGTCAAATATATATTCGTTAGGAGGAACATACTCGAATAAAATGGTATAATAGTTGTCATATACTAATGTTCAAATGGAATCGGATTAATGGTTAAACATATATTACTTTTGTTTTCCATTTAGTTTTAATTTGACAATGGTGATGAATGATGACACTGGTCTATAGATCATTCTGTGACATCTAACCAACAAAAGCAACTTCAAACTGAGGTAATTAAAATCTTACTCCTCGGAGTTGAGTTTGGTTTTTCTTTAGTAGTAAGCGTAATGATTTACTATTTCCTTTTATATAATATAATACATTTTATTGTGCACGTACTATATTAATTAGATATCTTAATTTTAGTTACGTTGTAGGTTGTTTATACATATATATATATATATATATAAAATAATTGCATTAATTAGGTCTCTTATCAAATCTAATTATTATACAGTTATACTTCAACAACTATGGTTTATTACATGTTATGCGTAAACCCATAGAACTTATACTGATAAATATATTCTTAAGTGAAACATTTTGGTATTATACTACAAAAATGGCTGAAAAATGCAAATGATAGCACATGACATAGACAATATATACATGCAAGATGCATCTATATGTTGACACAGACAATATATACATGCATGATGCATCTATATGTTAGTTTCATTAAATGTTAGCCGCACTGCTGAATTCACATTTCTACGAGCTTGTTACATTGCAAGAATTAATATCGTGATACTACATCTCCAATAAATCCAATAATGTTTTCTATACGAAAAATACACAAAGATGAAGAGAATGAAATAAAGAGGAGCGACCAGGTGGTGCCAATTTTGGTGGCCATAATTATCTGAACACATCCATATAATTTTATATGGACTACTTATATGTTATGGAATCATGCCACCATTCATTTCTATTTTCAAACTTTTTTATTTGATTTTTCCTTAAAAGTGTCGCATCTTTGTACGTATAAAATATTTAAATGACTGAGAACACACATTTTAAAAACTAAGGATTTCTTACGCATCAACGCTTTTGTTATTCAGGTTTGATAGAAAGAAGAGAAAACATGTGAAGTTTAAACTAATGTTTAAGAAATCGCTAGGTAGTAATTAGGCGTTTTATAGAAGACTAACAACTAAACGGATTATTCGGGTCTAGGTGAAGTCTAGACGTTAACAAATTATTGATTTATATATTTATAGGTGTAAGTGTGTAGGTAAGTTGTGGTTGGTTGTTATTGTTGATGCTGAAGTTGTCCTACTGAGAAAGCCCCTTGACTTACCCGTCGATGTAGCATACGGAGAGGCCATGGAATTCTTTACAAATTTGTTTCAATGTTAATTTTAATCTCGATGTTATTGAGAAAGAAAATTGAGCATTTCTCTAATTCCATATGATATGAAGCACATCAATGTTAATTTTTGTATATTTTGGAAACTTTAAATTTTAAATATGTTAGAGTATTTTCAACGCAAAATTTTATTTATATTAGATTTTTTTTGTCATCATATTAGAGTTTCTTCAACGCAAATTTTAGATAATTTTTTTGCCACTCTAAAAGAAAAAAAAGAGTGAGAATCATGGGAGTGATTGGTTGAGCTGTAACAAAAGATTTTAAATTTAATTTCGATCTATATTTATATATGTTGTCAATTATGTTAAATGTAGTTTATAAATCTAAAGCCAAAAAATTAAAGAAATAGTTGTAGGAACTTTATTTTCTAAAGAAAAAAAATATTATTATAGAAATCTTTTATTTTTTATTTTTATATTTAATTTCTACATCTACACTAGATATAAATACATCAAAAAAATTTACGTACTAATTTTCTTAAAACTCTCATAAAACGCATATTCCACTTGCATTTTGTAATTTTTTTCTTTCTTTTTAGTTATTTTATTTAGCTGTAGTGAATATAGTGGTAGTGCTACATTGGTGAATACTCTAAATGGATATCTCACTGCTGGAGCTATTCTTACAAGTATAAAATATTTATTTTTCCGAAAGTGCAAAAGAAAAATTTATGTGCTGTTTTTAGAAATTTCTTATAGTACCCCCACACAAAAAAAAAGTTTTGGATCCAGTTAAAAGTGTATTATGTTTTTGCCTTCTAGATAATTTTTGGATCTAACTAAAGCAGATTTTTATTTAAGAAATCAAATTTCAGTATTTTTATTGGTTAAACTTGGCGGGGTATGACATGATTAACCTGGGTCTATTAAGGTGGGGTTCTTAACGTAAATTTGTTTTTTTAATTTTTTTTACATTTTTCCCGTTAAGAGACGTCTCTTATGGTTCTTATTTAAGAGACAGTTCTTAGGTTTTATTAATTAAAAACTAAGAAACGTCTCTTAAAAAATTAAGAACCATACTTTAATAGACCCATGTTAATCATGCTCTAAAACCTACTTTCTTTTGTTATGCGATGGATAGTGAATTAATATTCGTCTGAAAACTATCAAGAATTTAAATCACATGTTTCAGGTACATTCTTGCATAAAATACATGTGCTGATCGACATCATAATTAAGAGGTAGTTGGTCGTTCCTCTCACAAAAGGTTGTCACATCATTTAGACCATCCAGTACCTTCCTAACCGTCATATAGTAATTGTCTGATCAATAAAATTAATGCAGTGCCAATCACACGAATAGAGTGCATAAAACCACCTACAGTGGGGGTGTTGAAAACAAAACTCAACTATTGAATTGGTGTAAGCAAGTTGTTGAATAGAGTATTAAAAATCAATATGTATATAATAGAAAGATTTACATCTACAGCCACTTTCTCACTTCTCTATTTCATTCTAGGCCACATAGGGCATGAAAGATACTTTTTCATGATATAAAGACTTCAATACGCTTATACTTGAATTCACGCTCACCTTTTTTCTTTCTCTGATATTTTGTTCATGCGACGCAAGAATGCCTTTACATATTAACTTTACAAGCCAACTATTTTCTGTTTCTCTACTTCAACAAAATATTGTGTTTAATAAAACAAATATCAAAAGTTGTAATCAGCAAAATAATGGTGGGTCTCAAAACAACATATTTAATTCGTTCATGCGTCTTTTGGTATCTCCTGTCAAGCTGCATTTTCATCGTGGACATCTCTGCGTAATCTCCTGCTCTCACAGCGCTTCTCCTCCACCACAAGATCTCCTCGTTGACTGTCGCATCTATGTTTTTGAAGCTTCACCTCATCACCGCCCAGCATCATTCCACTAGTTGCTTAGCTCTTCGGCACTACCGCTCTCGCGCTCCGCTCGAGTTGTCGTCGTCATTCGAGTTCTCTCCATCACACAGTGGCAAGCGTTGTGCCGACGATGTGACACCGAAACGTTGAGAACATCTTTGATTACGAGTTCCATTATACATGAAAAATGTTCGATATGAAATTACATATTTTAAGCAAAATATGCAAACACATATATTAAAGTGCAAGTCACACTATATATTAGTTTTGTTAGCTGATGGTGTACGCAGTACCACTCTTTATAGATGGTTCTAAGCTGACTCTCAGTAGTAAGACTCTCAATTTATATCTCTTTGCTAGTTGCAAGTCATAAGCCGCAGTAACTATATTGCCATTGTGTTCGAGAATCTTTAGTAAGGTTAAACTGCTCGATTAAAGGGTCAGAAAACAGATGATGAAAGCGCGACAGTCTCTAGGTAGAAAAACTTGTGCCATAGTTGTGATATACATTTTATAGCAGTCAATTGTGGCTGTCTGCCGCGACATCATAGTGCCTCTTTAGTGCGTGAGCGCGCCAACGTCGCGGTGTAGGCATAGGGGCTCACATTCGTATCAAAATGATCGTGCCTAACCGCTTTCCTTTTTAGTCCACAAATCTGCCTGACAAGCTTTAAACTTCTCACTGTTCTGGATGTTACTTATTAACTGCTACTTTGTTGTTTACTACATCGGCACAAAAGTAGTTTAACCAGTTTATTGATGTTGCATCTCTGATGACTCTCATCCTACGACCGAACCGCAGTCCACAATTTTTATCGTCCACATTTTATTGGTCTCACGCAACCTGACCAGCGTACAAAATACGATCCCTACCTCATCCTAGGCCCACCCGTGACACTCTCTCTCGCTTCATAACTCGATCTGCCACAATCTTATATCCGGCTCTACATTCCACTTAATTTAGTGATAAAGTACCGATCGTACAATGTATATAGTTACCTCCTCCATCCTCATGAAAGTATGTAAATGGGGATGGCTTACACTAAAGAGATATGATACATTAAAAATTGTTCTTTCTCCAGCAACATTTACACAATGTATATCTTATGTCCACATAACATTCAGCTACTCTCCCATGCTCAAACACCATCATCTTCGCGTGTCCGTCTCTCGCGCAATAAGCGCGGACATGAAACCCGTGTGGCGAAACAAAACGCATAGGCTCTCACATGACATCTACATCACACATAAGTGTCCTTTCACGGTACTAAAAGGAGTAAACAGTTGTCATTTGATCTCGTAATTCAACCATGTTCCTACTATAATAAGGCGGGCATTTACTAAAAAACAGAGCGCCTAAACTTCAATATCTAATACAACGCAGCCTAAAAGTCCGCATACGCCGCCAATTTCAATTAAAGGCACAATATACCAAACCCTTCACAAGAGCTGCATACAAGGTATTATCTTAACCCCTTATGATTAAACCAAACAAACCAGAAGTGCTATTTTAGCCAGTTTCTCATCCTTTTAGTTCTACACGCATAACAGAAAGAGAAGAATCTACATAAATGTAGACCTCGTTACGAAGTCTATTCACTCGCGTAGACTGTTACTGCTAGTCCTACATTCATAATTTTATTCTAATCAATTTAATTTTTAAAAAATGCTATAAAAAAAACTAATCTGTCTTTCATGTAATATTTTTAAGTAACCGTAAATCATTAATATAATGCCGATAATAACACTTGAAGTATTTAAAAAAAATTAAAAATTTTAGTATAATTAAACACTCTTTACAGGAACATTTCTCAGCGGCGTCTTGCAGACTCTCTTAGCTTACAGGGGTTCGTAGACATATTATAAAGCTAACAACGTATCCAGCGCGTAGCGACTTCTTTCTCATTCCATGCTGTCCCGACTCTACCCCAATCATTTAAATTTAACCTAAAACGGATTTTTACACCAATATAACTTTGATGCATCGAACAAGAACTCAAAACCATTTCACTGAGTTTGAGCACTTTGCTGGTTAAAGGGTTCGCTTCGCTAGACATATCTATAAAGCTCTACATCTATATGTTAGAACTCTCACGCCCTTTTCAGTCTTACACCACAATTTAACCCCTACCGGAATTTAACCCCTAATATTAATTCTGTTGCCATCAAACATAAACCATTTACCACACGCCGTTGAAGCATTCTGTGACGTTAAAGCGGCCCGTTCGTAGACATCCATTAATAAAGTCCCTACATGCCCATCCGCCTGTACATCGAGTACTGCAACCTCCTTTCTTCACGCTCTACACCCACAATTTAACCTTAACCCGAAATTACTTAACCAATATAATTTGACATTCGATCAAATCTAAAACATTCCGGCGTTTCCCGAGATTTGTGTGACCTACGCTTAAGGCGGTCTCCGCTTAGACATATTATAAAGTCTACATATATGTTCTAGACCTTTTTTTTCAGTTTTCTACACACAATCTTACCTAGTATATAAGAACCTACGACTTTTCAAGCTTTTCACCGTGGGTAAGCAAAATAAAAAAAAGACTAATCTTCTCACCCGTGTTATCTCTCCTCGTAGGCGCATTCCGGCGCAGATTCCATCCGCCGCTCTCCCGCTCAGCGAACTCGGCATCCACGCCCAGTCTTTCCCATCCTGCTTCGGGTCTCTGTTCCTCCTCCACTGCTCTCGTGTAAATTATAATGCTTCTCTTTTTTACCTCTCCTGTGATTAAACAAAACCTGTGACCCCAACCCTGTACAGTTTTCCACTAACCTCCTTAAGCATCTGCATGGGCCGGAGGCGACTTCTGTACCCCACTCTCCTAAGGAACAGTGCTTCTTCATATCCAAATCGAGTCCTCGCTTTCTACGAGGTATCATGGCGCATCTATTATCTCTGCTCCCGCACAACCTATAATCGCGACTTGGCTCTTCCATCTCTTCCATCACGGCTCTCTCGTAGTCATCATCATCATCTGTGCTCTCAACCTACACAAACCTACACCTAACGCTCACCCTTTCTTCTGTAGTCGGTTTTCTTTCGCACTTCGAATCTCGCACGCCTCGCGTCGCAAGTCAGCTCTAGCAATTCATTCCTCCCTCCTTACACTGAGCATTGCATCCTCTCTCAATCCTACTTCTCTCATGCCTTCCGGTGAGTCCTCTTTTCATTTTTTGAAGCTGTAGTCATCTGCAAGTTACTCGAATTCTGTAGACTGAAACTTTTGAATTTGGACACTGATATTTTTGAATTTGTAGACTGAATTTTGGTTTTGCTAGACTGAGTATTTGAATTTTGTAACACTAATATTTCCGAATTTAGTAGACTTCTCACGTAAACTGATTGTTTTCTAAATTTGGTAGACACTGATGGGGTTTGGAATATAGACTTCCGTGTAGGCATATAAATAACTC
>CAJHQP010007143.1:0-33922 GCA_905132765.1 Moricandia arvensis
CGGGTCGAAGACGAAGTGGAAGGTGACATAAGGAGTCTGTATTAAATGCTAAATAGCAATAGAAGTATTACTGACATCAAATAAAAACAGAATACAATGTGATGGCTTGAATGGAATGATATCATATGATGTTATTTCTCTCCACCCTCTCTTCTTGTAATCCGCGTCAATATTTATCTCTTTGCTACAGTACAATCTGACATTTTGTGTCTACATTAACTCTTCTATGCATTCATAGCAGACATTCATTAATTTCATCAATATGCATTATTCTCTATCCTTTTCTTTCTATTTGCGATTAGATTTATATTTGGAGGTTTAGAATTTAATGATTAGGCGTTTAATATTTGGCAAGCGTAGAGGCGTGAGATGCGATGTTCAGCATAACTTCTTTCATCGCAATTCATGATCATTCATAATTTCACACAATATGTACTATGCTATTATTTTGTTTCCATTCTCATTTGGGTTAAAGTTAATATTTTATAATGCTTTATATCATTGCTACTATATTACATATTCTTGCATATTTCAGTTAGGTTTTTATTTTCTTTATGGGCTTTAGTGAGTAGTGTTTTAGGTAGTTTATCAGAAGAGTGTTTGCCGTATTTGTTCGCGGTAAACATTACCTCATCCCTGAAATCGCTCGTAGACATATTAAAATTGAACAATATGCTACTATACTATTTCGTTTGCTACTATCTATTAATAATGCTTAATATTATGTATCATATTCATATTTTGCATATTCTGTAATAGGCCCGTTTTTTTTAGGGTTAGTGATTAATGTTTGTCGCGATTTAATGTATACAAACAGTTGGATCTGACATTGCGATCGTAAACATACATCATTCCTTGTAATCATAGACATTTTAGAATTTGAACAATACTGTATTTATACTATTTCGTTTGTTACTATTCTATTTTAGCTAATACTGTTCATATTATGATGCTGTATCGATATGTTAAATGTCAATACATACCACAATAACGACGTCACTTAGCTCTCTCATTTACAACTGCAAAACTTCTACACTCAGACAATAAAATCAGATGATTGTGCCGTTCTAAATGTCTAATATTACATTATG
This sequence comes from Moricandia arvensis, assembly GCA_905132765.1. Lineage (NCBI taxonomy): Eukaryota > Viridiplantae > Streptophyta > Magnoliopsida > Brassicales > Brassicaceae > Moricandia > Moricandia arvensis. The sequence goes on from CAJHQP010007143.1 coordinate 1,092, forward strand.
TCAAAATCGTTGTCACTCACCATATTTTTTTCTAAATATGGCTATTAAGAAAATAAACCTTATATTTTATGTGTATTATTTGTAAATAAAAATATTATATACCAGGAAAATACATATTAATTTGCAATGATTGCTTTATTAAAATATAAATAGTATTATTTGTTTTTAAAATTATGATTATTAATACATATATTATTAATTAAAATTATATAATTATTTATCAGTTTATTTTCTTTTAGATATAATGTCTCAAATTAAGATTTTGCTTCATTTTCAAAAATTAGAGATTGAAATGTAAACTTATTCACGTGAATACAAACTGAAAATACCTCTTATAATTATTTTTATTTAACTTTAAAATATTTAAATAAGAAAAGCCGATAAAACTCTGTGATAGCACTGCATTTATAATCCTAATATAAAATTCAAAAGTTAACTTGCTAAGATAATTAAGAATAAAGTACAGACAAATTTAAATAAAATTATTTTTCAAAATAAAAATACAAAACTATGTAGAAAATATATTTTCTTTTCAATAAATTTTATAAACCACAACAAGTTCAAAGCGTGTGACTATCTTTTATTTATAAATTATTTTCAAAGTAAGTTATACCTTTGTATATAATTTATAGATTATTTACGTCATATAGTTAAAGTTACATTTTGTTGTAGTGATTGTTTTCATTCAAAAATTATTTTTTAAAGTAAATTATAGTTTTGTATACAATTTATGGATTATGTACGTCATTTTAATTTAAACGAATGTTTTATGTGCCACATATTTACATATGGGTTCATGGGCCTTACGCTAACAAAATTACATATTGTCGTTCTATAAATAGCAGAAACTAAAATATGATCTCATTATAATCTAACAAGTCCACTTTCTACTTCGCGGGACTTTTTGTAAGAATGAGAAGAAAGAGTGTGATCATAGGTAACAATTTTCTGTTTTATCAACAAAAAAGATTACCAATTTTCTTTTTTGGTGATATGTTATTAAGATGAATATATGAATTCGTATGTAAAAGTCACTAGATTATCATATATGGACGACTTGGCAGAAAGAGAAGTCTATCGTATGAAACTATACAAATATTTTCACATTATAAATGGTTGGAAATAATAAGTCGACCAAGTCGTTCTTTGTTTTATTCTAGTCATTTTTGTAGTCACAACAACGAAAGAGCTTTGGCCATTTTAAAATTTAAAGAAAATTTCCAAGCGTGACAAATGAAAAGTTGTGGGCCGAAAGCATGAATGTCTAAATGTCGTGTATGAATGATCTTATAAGAAGTGAGATCTATTGAAGATTTAGCTTGATCCTCACATATATAATATTGTCTTTGTATATATCGTTTCCATTATTTTAGATACGCAGATATCTCGTTGATCACCTTGTATAAATATGACCTAAGAGTCTCCGTAACACACAAACTTCTTCGATCAACATCTTGTACCTTTGTCATGGTATCAGAGCAGATCTAAAACCTTAAATTATTTCTTCTCAAAGCCTCTCGGCATCTCTCATCACCTCTGTTTTTCTATTCTGAAAACAGAGCATCCTCTATCAAAGCTTCTCAGCATATTCTTGTTTTTAAATAACCACTATGTCTCTCACCCTACTGATTCTGACCCTAAACGCCAAGACAATATCTCCTTATGATCTCACATCTGGTGATAATCCTGGAGTAGTGATATCTCAACCATTGCTTAACGTTTGAATTATGACGAGTGGCCATCAACCTACGAATGGCTCTTAGTAGTCGCAAGAAGTTTGGATTCATTGATGGCTCAATATCCAAACATGAGCCCTAATTCCTCTACACTTGAAGATTGGGTTGCCAACAACCATCTCTTGGTTGGGTGGATCAAACTTACAATTGAACCAAAAATAAGATCTTCAATATCAACTCGTGAAGTGGCACGAGATCTGTGGGAAATCATAAGAAAACGATTTCTGTCAAGAGTGGAGCACGTCTTCAACAGCTCAAAAACTCTCTCGCCTCCTGCAAACAACAAGGATCTTCTGTGATGACTACTTCGGCCGCTTGACAAAGCTCTGGGATGGAATTGCATAATGCACCACCACCAAGCATTGTGAATGTGGTAAATGCACGTGTGATCTTAACACTGCTCGAGACACAGAGCTTGAGATACTTAAGGTCCATGATTTCTTGTCTAGCCTTGACGATGATGTTCATGGAGCAATTCGATCGCAGATATGTGCCATCACGCCTCTGCCTGATCTTGATACAGTGTATCAAACTGTAGTTCAGAATGAGACGATTCGCTCCAGTGTCCCTCAAAGATACAGCAGTCATGAGTTTTGCGTACAGGCCTTCACCATCTTCTTCACGTCAATGCGGTTCATCTTCACTACGTACATCTCGTGATAACTGAAGACTGGAATCTTGAATCGTGATCCGTCACGAGTGTGTACTGCTTGTGGTCGTACTGGACATGAAGCAACATCATGTTTTTGAATTATTGGATATCCTGAGTGGTGGGAAGATCGTGCGCGTGGCAAAAGCAATTCTCGCAACTCAGCACCTCCTTCAATAGGCCGTGGACGTGGTCAAAATCTGAGAGCAAACGGCACTCAGATCAGTGGCTGCAAACTCTATTGCTGCAGGCTCAAACCAGCCTTTGTCAGATGCAGATAATCAAGGTTTGAGTGGTTTAACTGAAGATCAATGGCGAACCATTCAGCGAGTCCTTAGTTCACCAATTCCTACGGATCGTCTGAGTGGTAAGAATAGCGACGTGTCTTGGATAATTGACACGGGTGCTACACATAATATGACCGGATGTGCTGAAATAATTCATGATATGCACACTGTTTCTCCTGTTTCTGTTCAGTTGGCTGCAGGAACAAATGTTATTTCTTCTCAACAGGGAACAGTTTTCTTAACACAGAATTTGTGTTTAAAAATGTCTACTTGGTTTTGGGATTTCATATGAATCTTATTTCTGGTGGTCAATTATTGACTGATAATCATCTTGTTAGACAAATAACTGATCGTTTTTGCTCCTTCAGGACCGAACTTCGAGGATTCTGATTGGAGTGGGTGATCGTGAGAGAGAGGGACTGTATCGATTTCGCAAGATTGAGACTGTGGCTGCAAGTCAAGCTTCTGTTTGTGGGGATTCTACCTTGTGGCATTTGCGCTTGGGTCATGCCTCATCTCGTGTTATCAACAAACTTCCGGGTGTTAAGGATTTTTTAGTAGTATTGATAGTGAGCATTCTACAATAAGTTGTGATGTTTGCCTTCGAGCAAAACAAACTCGTCAGTGTTTTCCAGATTCTTTATCTAATGCAAAAGAGATTTTTGATTTAGTTAACTGCGACTTGTGGGGTCCTTACCGAACTCCAGCCTTTTTTGGATCAAGATACTTCTTGACTATTGTTGATGATTATTCTCGGGCTGTGTGGTTGTATTTGCTTGCCGACAAATCAAGTGTTTCTGTTCAGCTTCAAAATTTCTTGACAATGATTGAGCGACAATTCTCCAAGAAAGTGAGGACAATAAGAAGTGATAATTGCATTGAATTTGTGTGCATGACTCAATTTTTCCAACAACAATGTATTTTTCATGAGACATCTTGTGTACACATGCCACAACAAAATGGTCGTGTTCAACGCAAGCATCATCATATTTTGGAGGTGGCTAGAGCTTTACGATTTCAAGGAGCTTTACCAATTACATTTTGGGGAGAGTGTTCTCTTACGGCTGCTTATTTGATAAATCGCACGCCATCACAAGTACTTCGGGGCAAGACTCCATTTGAAGTTTTATATGGTCATCCACCAAGTTACAAACACCTGTGTGTTTTTGGCTGTTTAGCTCATGCTCACAACTTAGATCACAAAGGTGACAAGTTTGCTTCACGCAGTCGTCGGTGTATCTTTGTTGGATATCCCTATGGTAAGAAAGGCTGGCGCTTATATGATCTTGATCGTGAAGTTTTTTTTGTCTCTCGTGATGTGGTTTTTGATGAGAGTGTCTTCCCTTACTTCACCGAGTACCATCTCATCAACAATATCATCTCCTACGTCACGCCTCCTGTAATTCTTCATACTGAAAATGACGATGAGGTTTTCCATGATGAGTCTGTCACTACTGATAACGTTACTTCATCACAAGAAATACTGCCGAGTACTTCCGATCTTGTCATCTCTGATAATGATTTGGGGCGAGGCAAACGTTCCAAAACAAGGTCATCACGTCTTACCGATTACATCGTTGGTACAATCACTCTATCACCTCTCTCTTCTCTCACGACACCGCCTTCTCAGACATCCTCATGTACGGACTATCCTCTCTCTGACTATTTATCAGCCCATAAATTCTCTTCTGCTTATTGTAGCTACCTGGTTGCATTAACAACAGCAGTCGAACCTCGATCTTTTAAAGAAGCAATGACATATGACGAATGGAAAGAGGCAATGAAATCAGAGATTACTTCTCTTGAGGATAATCATACTTGGGATCTTACTGATCTTCCACCAGGTAAGAAATGCATTGGCAGTCAATGGGTGTTTCGAGTCAAGCTGAAAGCCGATGGAACTTTAGAACGCCATAAAGCTCGATTGGTGGCATTGGGTAATCATCAAGCTGCAGGCCTCGACTACACCGAAACCTTTGCTCCTGTAGCAAAATTAACCACTGTAAGACTTCTCCTAGATATTGCAGCAAAAAGAAACTATGAAGTTCATCAAATGTATGTTCATAATGCATTCTTACATGGTGATCTCGAGGAGGAAGTTTATATGAGACCTCCACCAGGGTTTACTGCACCAGGTGATAAACGAGTTTGTAGACTTCGGAAGTCCATTTATGGACTAAAACAATCACCCCGGTGTTGGTTTGGTAAGCTTGCTGATGCACTTCTGAAGTACGGTTTCAAGCAATCCCGCTCGGATTATTCGCTGTTCGTATTTCATCATGGAGGTATTTCTGTTCAAATATTGGTATATGTTGATGATTTGATGATCACGGGTAATTCTCCATTGCCATATAAGAATTCAAAGATTATCTGTCTACTTGTTTCAAAATGAAAGATTTAGGACACGCTAAGTATTTTCTTGGTTTGGAGATTGCTCGTAGCTCTGCCGGAATCTATTTGTGTCAGCGAAAATATGCGCTTGACATTGTAACTGAAGCTGGATTGTTGGGATGTAAGCCAGCCGGATCTCCCATTGATCAGAATCACCAAATTGCAATCACCAAAAGTCCATCGCTAGCTAGTCCAGAGAAATATCGCAGACTCATTGTCGGCTTATCTATCTTGCTTCCACACGACCTGATCTTCATATGCTATTCATATCTTGTCCCAGTTCATGCAAAACCCAAAAGAAGATCATTGGCTGGCAGCATTGAAATGTGTGAGGTACTTGAAAGGAACGCTTGGACAGGGCATTTTGTTGAAAGTCGAGTCTTCTTTGCATTTAACTGGATGGTGTGACTCAGATTGGGCGAGTTGTCCGCTGACTCGTAAATATTTAACAGGATGGATAGTACAATTTGGGAACTCTCCTATCTCATGGAAGACAAAGAAACAGAAGACTGTGTCATGTTCTTCCCGCTGAAGCAGAATATCGGGCAATGGCAGCTCTCACTCGAGAATTGAGATGGCTTAAATCCCTTCTTCTTGATCTTGGCATTGATCATTCTGAGCCCTATGTCATTACAGTTTGATAGTCAAGCTGGCCTTACATATAAGTGCTAATCAGTTTTTCACGAACGCACCAAACACATTGAGGTTGATTGTCACTATGTACGAGACAATATCGTTTCAAGAATCATCAAGGCTACACATATTCTACTCGAGCTCAACTGGCCGATATACTTACCAAAGCTTTAGGACGCAAGGAATTTGATTCTTTTCTTCTCAAGTTGGGCATTCAAGACCTCCATGCTCCAACTTGAGAGGGGGTATTGAAGATTTAGCTTGATCCTCACGTATATAATATTGTCTTTGTATATATCGTTTCCATTATTTTAGATACGCAGATATCTCGTTGATCACTTTGTATAAATATGACTTAAGAGTCTCCGTAACACACAGACTTCTTCGATCAACATCTTGTACTTTTGTCAAGATCATACAAATAAAACTAGAACAATACCGACTAGTGCTTAGTAGATATGTATTATCATGCATATTATCTGACTGAATGTCATATAGGTTAACATGATGTTAAATTTAAGATACTAAAGATGATAGTTGGGTTGTGGTATTTGGATACAAATTGCTTCTTCTTTTTTCTGAATCATGGATACAAATTGCTAAAAATCTCTTTCTTTAGAGAAAATATCAAAAAAAACGCATAACGTAGAAAAGTATCATAGAATAAGAATACTTGACTAATGGGACAAAAACAATAATCGTTGTTGATGGCTTTAGGTGAGAAGACAAATCGGGAGATGAGAAACTAAAAAGCAATAAGAAAATGTTGTTCATAAAAAAAAACACTTATAAATGCTAAAAAATTATATCAAAAGTGGGAAAGGTTGGTGGAAGGTAAGGGGACATGGTCACTGGCGGAGCCACCTTAATGGAAGAAGGCCAATTGACGACCCCTATGAATTTTTATATAAGTAAACCATTTGTATTTTGAAAAATAAATCTGGTAAAATATACTATCAAAATTAGTTTTTTGTGGTCTTTATAATAAATTGATGAAACTAACGTGACCCCAGTAAAAAAAAATGTGGCTAGCCCCTCCCTAAACATGATCATTGATGCTGCACTTAAACTTCATTCATGCTACTGTTCTGAAAAAACATAATTTTTGGCTGCTGCTGCTTTTCTTTAAAAAAAAAAGTGAGAACTCAATCATATTCTAAAGGATGCTTATCGTGAACTTTAAGAGTGTGATTGGAAATACTTGAGTAAGTGGAAGTAACTAAAGTTGGAGGAAATTCTTACTTTATTTAGTTTATTAAGTCAGACATTTGTTTTAGTTTAAATTGGATTTCATAAAACATATGGGTTTTAAAAAGCGTATTCCTCTCCATCTCGATCGCTTGAAGCCGTAATGTGAGTTGGGTAATAAAATGAATTATTTGATGAAGTGTGAATTAGTTAGTTGTATTTTACTTCTGAGAAGGTACATCTTTCTGTTATTCAGTTAGGTGTAAATTAGTGAGTTATATTATGGCCGGAAAACATATCAATATCTCGGTTCCACATTAGAAAATTCTTTCAATATTTGATTTGTATGACGTGATGTACAACGTACGATGATAAAACAACAACCCATTTAAAATTGAAGCAGATATATTTAACCTGGAAGAAGAGTTAAAGCATATACACAACCAAAGCGACATCTAGTCGAGGTCATGTTTCTAGTGATTTTTTGATTGGCACAATTCACAGTTCATTCATAGTCTAATATTATTATTAGTCAATTCATAACGAATCATAACAAAACCTCGAGAAACCCAAAAAGCTCTAATGTCTTTTTAAGGTGAGTTGGAATGTACTTAAAATTCTATAGGCTTTGTGGGTTTTGTATCGAGCCGAACCAGCTCAATTAGCATATTTACATTTCATTTTGTCTTTTTTTCCTTAAAAAGAATATAATATTTTGGATTTAAAATTATATATCTGAACTATCTTGGAGTTAGAGCTGATCCGGATCCTAACCAAAATATTACTAAATTTTTTATGTCTATAATTTTTCTGTACCTGATTTACCTGAAACCAAATAATTCTACCCGAAACCAACCCTATACCTAAAATCTCAGTTCTATCTAATAATATCACGCACCACATGTGTCTAAAAAAGAAAGACCTAATAATACTCCTTTCATATTAAGTGTTATTTTAGTTTGTGTACATGGATTAATAAATAATTAATTTTATATTTTTTCTATATAAAAATACAATTACCTATACATCTAACCATATTTCAACCAATAGAAAAATAAATTAAAAAAAAAATTAATAAATCTTTCATTGAAAGTCGAACACTTATTTTGTAACAAAAAAATATCTACAAAACACTTAATATAAACGGAAAGAGTAATATAATAAGATAAAATAATCTCAAGGTTATTTAAACAGTTGTTCCATGAAGTGTTAATCGGTAATAAATAAAAAATAAAAAAATGAAGAAAAAGGGTAATTGGTCGGAAGATATTCCCAAGCTTGGTAGAACTTTCCACCTGTCGCTCGCTTCAGGAAGACTCAAAAGAAGAAGAATAGGTGACGACTCAAAAATCGTGCACCCAAACTCTCTTCCACAAAAGAATAAGAAGAAGAAGAAGAAGACAATACTCAAATTCATATTTGGAAGAAAGATACAATCGATTCTTCTCTTTTCGTATGATTTCTCAGTGAAAATAAAGAAAATAAAGATCTTCTTTAGCTTCTTGTCTGGAGTCCTTGGACATGGAATCGGTATACTCTAGCGGTGGAAGGAACCTTGAACCGTTGGTTGCGGCGTGGCATTTCCAGTTAGCACTCTATTTCGCCTTCGGATTCTTCTTCTTGAGACTCTTCCTCGATAGATTCCTTTTTCAAGTATGTAATAAAATTTCTCTTTTTTTTATTTATGTAAAATGGTGTTTTAAGTTTAAATGATGTTTTCAATTTGTTTTATGCAAAACTTTAATATGATCTGGTGTTTTTTGATTTTTATATTCTATTGTATAAATTTTTATTAGTTAGATTAGCTTAAGTTAATGTTAGAAAGAAACAAATAAATAAAAATTAACATTTTCTTAACTGATGTGCGAAAACTATGAATACCAAGTAATTTGAAACAAAGTGAGTAATATATATATATATATATATATATATATATATATATATATATGAAATAAATCAATTTATTTATCACCGGTTATTTTAGTTTGGATAGCCAATTAACTCTGATACCTTATAAACTAAGATGAGTTTCTAACTTATTTTTTGTGTGCCAACTTTGTTACCTTACTTAAAACTAGTTTGTAATAAGTGGATTGATGGATGTTTCTAAAATAATGAGCAGTATTGTTGTTGGTTGATTTGAACTAGGAGAACTGATCACTAAATGTCACATTGTTCTTCAATCTTTAATATGGATATCAAAACTATTGTTATAAATAGTTTTCGTTACAAAACTGGAGTACATAAAGTATTGTTGGTTGATTCATGCATCTTGCAAAGAGCTAAGAGAATTGATTACTTAATAATGTCTTTAACAGAGGATAGCTGCATGGCTTTTGAGCACCGCTTCTTCTGCGCCTATTAAAATGAACGATGCTGCTACTCGGGCCAAGCTCGTAAAATGCAAGGAGTCTCTGTGGAAGCTCTTGTATTACGGTGCTTGTGACATATTCTTTCTCAAAGTCGTTTTTCATGAGCCATGGCCACAGATGTCAAACTCTACTTTCACGGTTGGCCTGATCAGGAGTTGAAGTGAGTTACTTTTCTTCTGCTTTCACTTGTTTTAGTTTCTTGGTTTGGATTAGAAAGTCATTTCATTGACATGCTATACGTTAATAACCGAATGTTACTCGTCTTTTTTCCTAGGCTTCCGATAAAGCTTTACTATATGTGTCAGTGCCGGTTTCTATATGTATGCTGTTGCTGCCTTGCTTGCATGGGAGACCAGAAGAAAAGATTTTGCTGTTATGATGTCTCACCATGTCATTACCATTATACTCCTTGCTTACTCCTACTTAACCAAGTAATAATTCATTCTATTTCCATATGGATGCTTACCTTAAGTAGCACCTAGATTTTGAATTTATTTTGTAAGTTACAAGTCCACTCATGGCAAAAGAGCTTTCATAAAATAAAAAGGGTTTCTTATGCAGTTTTTTCCGAATTGGAGCAATCATCATAGCCCTTCATGATGCAAGCGACGTGTTTATGGAAGCTGCTAAAATTTGCAAGTATTCTGAAAAGGAATTTGGAGCGAGTGTGGGTTTTTCACTCTTTGCTCTCTCTTGGCTATTGCTTAGGTTGGTTTACTTTCCATTTTGGATCATCAGGGCCACTAGGTATGCACTCTTTTTTTTTCTTACCTCTTACTTATTAGATATGTAACTTTTATTTATTTTTTGTCAATGCTTTATCTGACACTCAACCTTTTTTGTTTTGTTTGGTTAAAGCATTGAACTCTTGGATTATTTGGATATGACATCTGCTGAAGGAACCATCATGTACTATTCCTTCAACACACTGTTACTGACGCTTCTTGTTTTCCCACATATATTGGTGGTATCTCATTTGCGCAATGATTGTAAGACTACTTTAAAAACAGAGGACAAGTGGGAGAAGACATAAGATCCGGTATGGTTGCTGTAACTTTGTTTAAACCCCGGTTTTGAAGTCATGTAGGCTGTGTAGTGTGGTGTGTGGAGGAACCATTAGAGTTTTTTTTTTTTGTTACAAGTTGTTTGTTTGTTATTGACAATGGCAGATTCAGAGGATGATGATTAGGCTTTTGCAAGCATGACAGATACGGAACATGTTTCCACTTCTCCAACCAAACCCATTTGTTCTCAGTTTCAACACATTACTACTGATTAGAGCTGGAGGTTAAAAGAAGAAGAAGAAAGGTCATAGTGTTACTTATTAGACTGCATATTCTCTTTGACAAAATATAAGGAAAACAGAAACTCAGGGTATCTTGTGTTGTTCCATGCTAACACTCACCTCACTTATGCAATATGCTTATAATGTTCTCTAGTCAAAATAACTTTGTAAAGATACTTTATACTTCTACACATGAAAGCTTTTGATCGATGCTTAAAATGAATTTAACAGATTTTTTGTTTACAAGTTTGGAAGTCAATATCATATGAAAATATGCTTTAATGTTGTGTGTTTCAAAATAACTTTTTCAAAAGTAATAAAACTTATTATATATGAAACTTAGTAAAAGATTCTTTGTCGTCACGATTAAATTCTATCCTCTTGTAGCACTCTCACATCTTTCGACTCCAATTCCTTTACTTCTTTGACTCTGAAGAAGAATGCACTGTGAACTTCTTTGAGTAACTTCAAAACATTGGCCAACCCACCGTTGTTTTCACTCTCGTCCGCCTTCTCCTCAGAGTATGGCTTTGAGAGTTGGTCATTGTTCATTCTAAAATAGTTGTATTTGTTGATTTCAATCAAGTTACTCTCGTGATCCGGCCATACATCACGTGTATCATCCACGATCACTGTTCCACGTTCATGAGCCAAACCAAATCAAGCGTCTTCACATTAGGACTCTCGTCTCTTGTTATCACTCTGTCCCCAAAATAAATACGCTTTGGATCAATAATGTCTATGATGAATTTAGTGTAGTCTCGATTACCCTTTGTGTAGACATACATTGCGAACATCTTGTTGGCTTCTCCAAAAAATGGCGAACAAAAGGTCGTAGCTTTGTCAAGAAGACCATGGGATCATCACCTCCGGCTGTCAACTTCCACAGATCGTCTCTTGTAACAGAAGCCGCTTCTTTAATCAGCTTCGGTAAGACGTGGAACACGAGTTGTGTGGAGAAGCGTGTGGTCCAAGTCAAGGACTAAGTGAAGTTTTTTCTCGTTGGAACAAGAGACTAATGTGGTTAAATGCTTTGTTACAGCTACAGCCTCGTGGCTTAGTTGCAGACCATTGAAAAGGTAATTGAATGCTCGGCCTTGGTCTCTGTCAACAGTTGATTTGCAGGCGGTGCAGACTCCGTAACGAACGAGCCAGTGACCACATCTACTAGTAGAAGAATACGAAGACTGGTTGATCACCGGTGATTCGATCCTCTGCCTTTTGGCTCTAGGTTCCAGGGAAAGATTCTCAACGACAGACATGTTTTCTCTGATAGATTTTGAATAAAAGTTGAGAATTTAATCAGAGGTGTATGTGTGAATGTTAGAGATATGATTGTGATCTCCGCATATCTCGTACTCAATATTCTCGAGTCTCTGTTTTTAGGAAACTGTTGTAATTACTTTCTGTCTAATGCTCGTATATATAAGAGCTATAGCATTGTACATTAATCATTACGATCAATACAATTCTTACATGGTATCAAGAGCTCATCGATTACCCTAAAATTTTTTTTCCCTCTGCCGCTTCCTCTCTTCTCCTCCTCCTTCGCTTAAGCTCAATGGCCATGGCTGCAAACAATGAAATCGTTGTCGATGCTTCTAAATCTCTTTTCAATGTTAACATGGTTAATGTTACCAAACTCGATGCCACCCAACTTCATGACATGGAACCTTCAGATCCGTGCTCTACTCGATGGGTATGACCTCGCTGGATACATTGACGGATTCACCAAAACTCAAGTCCCAAACCCTAATCTGATCAGAAACGTGGAGAGGAAGGAATTGGACAATCGAAGGTGTTGGTAATGTTTTACAGGAAACAAGTGAATCTGAACTCTTTGGTATCGTTGTCTTATTAATATATATATAGAGAGAGTGAATAGTTAGTCGCTATATCAACTGACCATTATGTCTCTGTATATATTTGTTGTTTGGGTTTTCCTTTTTACACATATCTGTTGTCTTGTCTGTCTTTTCCTTTTTCTCGGGAGATCATTCCAACTGTGCCGTCTTGCATTAACTATTATACTCTCTCCAATCAATTGGGCCCAGCTTTCTACTTCTTACTTTACACAGGCCGGGCCTTTTTTTCTAATCATCTGTTAGTTTCATTCATAGACCCAAAAGAGGTCAAGTTGAGTTTACAAACCAAACAAACACCACAGGTTAGAACTCCTAAACAACTAAACCTGTCATACGACCCCAAAAATAATAGAACTACCCCAAGACCAATTTACACAATTCGTACACTTTTCCTTAGTCTTTAGAGGGTTTACCAATTACCACAACAATAAATGCTTAAGACCGCAGAGCTGACTTGAGGACAGTCATCTTGTAATGCAAACCCAAGAGTGTATCATAACTAAACCACTGTTATAAGTAACAGCCGGAAGCCATCTTTGTAAGAACATCAATGAAACTGTAATCAAACCCAAAGCATATAAATATCCTGCAGTGTAGTAAAGAGGAAACAGAAGCATCCTCAACACATGTTTTTTTAAAGAAATATTTGCCAAGTTTCTCCTAAAGATTGGTACGTTCAGAGTATGTCTAAGCTATTAGTCCTTTGTTTGCTTGAATAAAGTAGTTAATACTGCACACAATGCTTTGTAGTTCATTTGACTTTGCAGATTAGATTATATTAATGCGAAAAAAATATAGTAAAATAACTTTGGCTTTTAAAAGTTTTGTATTCAAAATAACTTTGCAAAGTTCTTGCATATGAGCGAGATCACAGAGTTACAACACTGCTTAAATGAATGAAGTTTCTATAAAATAAAAGACTCTCCGTGTGGTACACCAAGATTGAATTCAATCTCTTGTAGCAGCAACCTCACGTCTTTTGACTCCAACTCTTCTTTGACTCTAAAGAATCCACAGTGAACTTCCTTTAGTAACCTCAAAACATAAGCTAATCCACCGTTGCAATCACTTTCGTCTAACCTCTCCTCAGAGTATGGCTTAGAACATTGGTTGTTGCTCATCCTGAAATACATGTACCTGCTAATCTCAACCAAGTTGCTCTTGTGATCAGGCCATACTTGACGTGTATCATCAACAATCACCACTCCTCTCTCATCAGCCAAAACCATATCAAGCGTCTTCATGTAAGGACTCTCATCTCTTGTTATCACTCTCTTACCAAAATAGATTCGCCTCGGATCAATCAACTCCAAGACGGATTCAGCATAGCATCGGTTACCCATTGTGTAGACATACATCTTGAACATCTTGTGAGCTTCTTTCAAGAAATCGCTAAGAAAAGGACGTAGCTTTATCAAGTGCTCAACGGGATCATCTTCAGCTTTCAAGAGCCAGAGATCGTGCCTTGAACCCGATTCTTGGATTAGATACTTCTCAGCTTCGGTGAGAGAGGGAACACTTGTGGTGTGGACAAGGGTATGGTCCAAGTCTAGGACTAAGTCAAGTTTCTTCTCGCCCATGCAAGTGAACTTAGTTGTGAGACGCTTCCCTAACGCAAGGGCCTCGTGGCTTATCTGTAGACCGTCGGAGTAATAGTCGAATGATCTGAAGTGGCGTTTTTCAACAACTGAGTTACAGGAGGTGCAGACACCGTGACAAGCGAAGGAGTGAAGACATGTGGAAGAAGACAAGGATTCGTTGAACACCGGTTCGATCTTCTGTCTTTTTGGGTTTGGTTCGAGAGACAGAGTTTTGACTACAAACATGGTTTTTTCTCTGATTAGGCTGAGAATTATCAGATGATTATTGATCAGAGACGAGAATCAAACAGAGAATCGAGCAAGGACAACAAAAGAAACCCTAGTTTTTTTTTTGTAAGAGAAGGAATTGGTAATGGGAGAATTAACACGGAACAGGTGTTCTTTTATTTATAGAGGGAACTGAGAGAGTCTCTTACTAGGAAAAAGGAAAGTGGAAACTCTCTGATTTACCATTATGCCCTTTCACTTTTCCGCGCTTTCATTTATTCATGAGCGCGTCCATAAATCTGTTAATTGACTATTGTATCCTTTTTCTTTACAGTTAAAACTACTAATGATAATTTTAAAACTTAGCAATAGTTATAATTAATTTGAAAGCAACAACTTTTCAAATAATATATAGAAATATCAAATTCTCTTAAATTTATTAATAAAATTTAATTAAAACTTAATCTATAATCATTTATTAAATAAAACATCATATAATTATTTATTGAATAAAACATCATACAATCAATACTATTAAAACAAAAGCACAAATTTGGACCCAACTTGATTCTAGATAAAAAATTTAAAAATACTATATAATATAATTAATAGTCCTTACAACATTATCTTTAAGCATAATGCATTTATATCTATAACAAAATCTACCCTAAATTCTCTTCTTATTTATGGTAAGAATTTAAATTGGATGATTATTAATAATTTTTCAATAAGGTGATATTATTAACATTAAAGTTTCTAGATCTTAACTTATTTAACCAAACAATATTTTTTAAATAGGTTGTTAATATATCTTAATTTTGCCTAATTATTTAAATTTAATATTTAAAATAGTAACAAATAATATGTTGAAATATTCCTTATACGATCCAACATCTTTAAAGTTATTTTCAAACAATATAAATAACAAAAATAAGCTAATACTATCATATAAATAATTTTTTGTTTTCTTTAATATCAGTTTTCATTTTTCGACTAATAAAAACATCAAAATACAAAAAACTACAAATCTAATAGTTTTTTTCAATTTTATGTACAATTTAAAAGTATATAAAATTTTAATTTTAGAAATATTATTAGTTTTCTTTGGAGTTTTAATGGTTCAACCAGGATTAGTTCACATATTAATAATGATAATCGTTTAGATTTTTACCGGATTTTATTAAAATTTTAGTTAACAAAATTTTCATTAAATTTGAACTGGATATATACGGATCACTTGATTTACAATTCAGCCGCGGATTCAAATCTGATATGAAAACACTGAATATCTATTTTAACATATATATGTATATCAAAATTATAAAAATATCAACTAACATTTTTATCCAAAAACAAACTCGCGCTCTGAAAACGCGGGTTAAAATCTAGTTTCTTTTATTAAAACCGAAACATTCCTTTGTACCAAACTATTATCTGTTAGTTTTTACATTTAATTCACATATGCTATTCTATGTTAATTATGAAAAATATTCTTAGACTACTAGATATGATTCCAAACAATACAATATTTAAGTTTGTGTGCAATCAGTACAACACATTAGGTCATATCTTTGAATATTTTTATTAATATTTTTTAATTATTTGATAAATCAAATATTTGACGTTAACACTCAAACAATTTATTAAAAATTAAAATAGGTATAACTACCTTTTGCAGGTTTAATTACGAAATAATTTTGTTTAAGATGAAAACAATTAAATTAATAGATTATGTTATTTATATTTCCCTTTACGATCGATACGATGTCAACTGTAGCCACCTCTGACCTAAGCAGCACTGACACGGGTACGGAAAACGGCAAAATGAAAAATCTTAGATACAGGTACGCAATAGGTACGGCAACAAACATATATATATATATATATATATATATATGTATATATATATATATATATAAAATAGTATAAAATATTTAATTTAATTTTTAAATAATAATACTAGAATAAAAAATTGCGATGACTAAAACATTTGTTATGAGACTATTTGATAATAATATGATACCTTAGTAAAAACCTTAATTTAAGCAATGTTAAAAGAAAAAAAATATATTAACATTATGCTTGACTTCTCTAATTTTGGGTACAGAAACATGTTTTAATTAGTTTTTTCATTTCATATTAATAAATGGTAAAATGACTCTTCGTCCTCTCCATTTTCCACACAAACATTCTGCAACCTTAATCAATGGCCGACAGAGCTTTTTTTTTACTTGATTTATATGGTTCGTCATCTCATTTTATTTGCTTTTAAGGTGAAAATAATAGATCTAATCTTCTCAATAATATTTGACCAAAAAATAAAAAAAAATATGGCTTAGAAACGTTTCTGAAACGTCTCGGTTATCTCACCAAACCGTCCCCATTGAGTCCTTGCCGTCCCAATATTACTCGAGACGGGTTGGGGACGTTTCCCAGGAGTACCCATGCTGTACCCGTCCCCCTGGGGAACCCGGTACGTGAGACGGCACCCAATCAAAGTACCCGTGCAACCTAGCCTCTGACTCGAAGAAATCACGGCCATCATCATCGTTTTTGTGGTTGGCGATGTAGTCTCTTGGCTATGCAGTCTCCGTTAAATCAGAGATGTATTTCATTGGTGGACGAGGCCTTCCTTCCACGAAGCTTATTTGGATCCTTGATACTCGATCTGGTCATATACGGACGGCTCCAAGTATGAATGTGGATCGGTCGACTGCGATGGGAGATGCCAAGTGATGATATAATGAAGTTCATTTGTGTGGTAAAGAATGTGCTCTACGGTTGTTTTAAGGAAATGGGTTAATGTGGTTTAACACAAAGCTCAAGGTTTGGACAAGTGTGGTTGATCGTGATGGCAAGGATGGGAAGTTAGAACTGTATTCGTCTGCTGCTGAAAAAAATGGTGGACTACGAGGGAAAGATTGCGTTTTTTTGGTCACTACCTATAGAGGGAAGAGAGCGAGTCACTTACTGGAAAAAAGGAAAGTGAAACTACCTGATTTACCATTATGCCCTTTTGCTTTTCCGCGTTTTCATTTATTCATGAGCGCGTCCAAAAATCTGTTAATTGACTATTGTATCCTTTTTCTTTACAGTTAAAACTATTAATGATATTTTAAAAAATTAGCAATAGTTATAATTAATTTGAAAGCAATAACTTTTCAAATAATATATAGAGATATCAAATTCTCTTAAATTTATTAATAAAATTTAATTAAAACTTAATCTATAATTATTTATTAAATAAAACATCATATAATTATTTATTGAATAAAACATCTTACAATCTATTCTACTAAAACATAATCATGAACTATTGATAAATGTTATATCCAACTAATTATTTAATAAATGCATCTAATAATCATAACCACATTCTAAATATTGATACATATTATAACTAATTATTTATTTATTTTGTTAATAATAACTAAATTCACGCGTTTAAATTGTAACCTCCTTTTTTTTCCTATATTCTGAGAATCCATAACTCTCATCTATACTTACTAGAATTCACAAATACATTATATATGTGAGTACAAATTAAGTATAAATTAGAATTCACAAAATAATGTAGAATAATAGTAGTTAATTTAATATTTGTTAATAATTATTATCTATATTAATAATTTAATATATCGATTACGTTAATTGATATTATATTTTTTAAAATATGAAATTCAGTTTCATAAAATTTCCTTTTATATGGAATTAATTGTATATAAAATTAGCACTTTTTGAATTTTATAAATAATTATTTATATATATGCAATTTAAAAACCAATATAAGAAACGGAAGCTACAATAATGGAAGATATTCATAAGATTTTAAATTTATTAAAGACACTTTTATAATTAGCCATAGTTATAATTAAATTAGTAATGACACAAAACTGATTACTCAGTTAATATTATAAAGATATCAACATTCTCTCAACTTTACTAAAATAAATAGATTAAAAAAAGTTTAATTAAAACATAACCTCTAATTATATATTGAATAACAAAATCGTATTCCAAAAAAAACTAGAAAATTTTGCCGACTAAAAACAAGATTATATATAGGATGATCATGTTGTATTAGGTCTTTTCCTTTACCTCGATACGATCACGATGTCAACTGAAGCCGCCTCCAACTCGAAAAAATCATCATCATCATCATCGTTTTCGTGCTTGCCAGACGATGTTGCTTTGAAGTGCTTATTACACGTTCCGAGATGCAATGACCTCAACCTCTCTTGGTCTCCAAAACCCTAAGGTCGCTCGTGCGCTCGCCAGAACTCGACCGTTTGCGATCCCAACTTAAGTCGGTCTATCTCTCTTATTATTTCTATAATAGCTGGTGGAGACCGTCTCCTAGCTACAACTGGATCACTTTCCGTCCGGGTGACTATCAGTTGGAGCAGAGATCTTTGTCGTTGACGGATGTCCAAAGCCTTTATCATGGTTCTGCAGTCTTCTTGGGATCAGAGATATATTTCATTGGTGGAATATTCGTTCCCACCACGGAGCTTTGGATCCTTGATACTCGATCTGGTCACATACGGACAGCTCCAAGCATGAAAGTGGGTCGGGTGAACTACAAACTAGCAGTGGGAGTGGTCGACGGGAAGATATATGTAATTGGAGGAACTAATGAAGATAGCCAAGTGGAAGTGTTTGATCCAGAAACGCAAACATGGGACTTCGCTGACGAGGAGAAAGTAAAATGTGAAACGGTCTTTAGTGCGTCTATGAAGCAAAAGGTTTATATGGTGTGCAGGGATGGGAGAGTCAGCGCGTATAGTCCGAGGGAAGGTATAGGCAATGAAGCAAAGGAGATGCTAAGTGATGATATAATAAAGTTCGTGTGTGTGGTAAAGAATGTGCTCTACGGTTGTTCTAAGGAAAATGGGTTAATGTGGTTTAACACAAAGCTCAAGGTTTGGACAAGAGTGGTTAATCGTGATGGCAAGGATGGGAAGTTAGAACTGTATTCGTCTGCTGCTGAAAAAATGGTGGACTACAAGGGAAAGATTGCGTTTTTTGGTTACTACCTAATGTTGATCCCAATAAGAAAGATGTTATGTGTAAATTGATCGCATTGGATAGGCTACGAGAAGAAATCCGTGGGAGGATTGAGTGGTCTGGTATTGTGGCCACATTGCCGCATAACATTATTTTGCAGGATTGTTTAGTTGTTTCCGGTTGATATACTCATTACATTCTCTCTGTTTCAAATTATATGATATTTTATAAGGTTTATTTTGTTTCAAAATATATAATGTTTCAAAGTTTTATGATTATTTTTAAATTTGTCAATTAGATTTTACAGTTTTTTATAACTGATTAAATAATTTTAAAATTATATATTTAAAACTATTTTTTAGAAAATTGTATTTTTGTGCACTTATTCAAAACATCATCTAGTTAAAAAGACGGAGGAAGAATTATTTAACGTGCTATATGTTGAACTTTCTGATAAGCCCAGACTGAGCAAATCATCATGTCTATTTATGTTTACTAATTTTATTTATTTGTCTCCATTACTACATATCTATCTTCCTTAGTTTTATTTATTTAAAACCGTGTGATTCTTATAAACAACAAACACGTCTGACAATATTGGTTTGTTGGTTTTCCCGTTACTTCCCACAAAACAAATACACGGGATGTAAAAACGTTTTTTTATGAGTAATAGTTTCACATTTGAAAATGGTATAAAATTTCCCATGTATTATTCTCTTTGAAATTATGTTTTAAAGAAAAAAAAAGATATTTTTTTTTGAAAATTATGTTTTTAAAAAAAAAATCCTTTCTCACGAATCAGTCATAAATGAATAAATCATAATTTATATTTTCTGCATTTTTAATATGTTTAGTTGGAACCAAAATAAAGAGAAGTTAAAATTAACATATAATTGAAAAAAAATCTCAAAAGAGTATTATTATGTATTTTAACTATAAATTATAGTTTACAAAATATGGATCTTACTTTTTGTGAACTTTCCCTTTCTATGGAATTATATATATATAATATTACCACGTTTATGAATTATATATGTGTGTGTGTATATATGTGTTATTTATAAACCAGTATTTAAAAAAAATAAAAGAATGAAATATTTAATTCATTAAAATAGTTTTATAATACTTATAGTTAATTTGAAAGGGTCACATGTATTATATATGAAACTGAATTCTCAATTACTATTATAAAGATATCTAACATTTTCTATGACTAATATACTCAAATTATATATAATAAAATAGACTATAAGAATTTAATTAAAAATAATCTATGATTGTCTATTGAATAATAACATCCTATAATTATATTTAAAGTATGTTAAAATATCTAAATATTCCTATAATATTTTTTCAACTAATAAAATATTATATATAAGATGATCACTAGGAGTATTTAAAAAAATAACCACTAGATGTTTGGCCGCAGATATTCATGTTAAGAAAAATATTATTATATAATTTTTGTCAACTTATTATTATATGTATTATTAATTAAATATTGTTATTAATTTTTTACAACTTAAATTATTATTTTTGGATAACAATAAAATATATATAAAATTATCTTTTAAATTTATAATAAATTTAATATAATCAATACGTTAATATTAACTATATAATAAATAAAAATACATATTCATTAAAGGTATCAACGTCTTTAACTATTATGATATTACTTTCGGATGACAAAATTTTTAGTTTTTAAAGTTTTTCTCTACTTTCAAACCATTTTAAAGTTTTGGACATGAAAGTTTTTCATATCTAAGGACAATATCAAACTTCGAAAGACCATTGGGCAAACTTCACGAACATATCTATCAAGCAAACTTCTCAGAAGATTTCAATTGAATTAATAGGAAATTGGAATTTAAATTTTCCGCACGTGAATGGTAAAAAATATTTATTTTCTTCTCAAGTTATTACCGTTTCCTTACAGACAGTGAGGTTAGCAAAAATACTGTAATCGTTTAACGAATTAAAATTAAAAACAATTAAGATTTATGATAACCATGGAATTACGTGTGTTCTTTTGCAAATGTTATCAAGTGAATCAATAAAGAGTTGGTGATTGGTGGTCAATATATAGATTTCTAGGATTACTTCATCAAATACTAGGTACTCTGAAAGATTTTCATATTTATCATGTCCACATCAGTCAATAATAGTAAATATTCCATTCGTTTCCTATTAATTGTCCTAGTATAGAATTTATTTTTTTATAAATAAATGTTATTTTCGACTTTCAATTCAAAATTTTATATTGCAATTTATTTTCTATTGGTTGAAATATAGTTATATGTATAATTAATTATATTTTATATAGAAAATATGCAAAATTATTATTTTCTTAATTTGTGTATGAAAAGATAAAGTGACAATTAAAATGAAACAGATGGAGTATTACATTTCAACTACTGGCACTAAGCATATGTTGACCATAAACCTTGGTAATTCTGACGTCAATTTCTATATTAAGTTTACAAATTTTGTATTTCAACTTCAAATTTCGGATCATGTCCAAATATGGTTTACTTGAATATTTTATTGTTTCTTTTTAATTTCTGTAAATCCGTAATTGTCAGAGAGAGAGACTTGTTGTTGTTGTTTTTTCCTTGATAAAATATGGTGCGACTAGTTGTTGCCACCAGACTTGTTAACAAGATTATCTTACAAGGACTTGCCATGAGACTTGCATGGCTTTAAACAAGAGCAGTGTCCGAGAGAGAGAAGAGAGGTTTGAAATGTCGAAGAAAGCTTTAGGGAACGAAGCAAATGTTGGGTCTTTGACTCCATCGAACAATAAATTTTACAAACTGACCAAAAGGATTCAAGAAGGGAAGAAACCTTTGTATTCTGTTGTTTTAACTTCATCGATGATCGTTTCTTCACTTGTTTCGCCTCCGCTGGTGGAAATGAGGTTAAGTTTTCTTCTTCACTTGTCTGAAAAATTAAAACTTTGCTTGATGGGTTCCTTTTCAAAGTGCAGACTTACTTAGCTATTGGAGATTCTGTGAAAGTTTATGCCTTTTTTTTTCTATTTGAACCTTTTTTTTCTCATATTACTGCCATTGGGCTTATATATCACTTATTATTATGTAGATTAATCTGTACAATTGTCTCGAAGATGGTGGAATATCTTCATTGCACTCCTACACTGATGAAGATGTAAGGATGTATACATATTATAGTTTCCATGAAATAAAGAAGCAGCAAAGTTTCATTGATGTTATATATGTCTGATGTGCTTTGGTGATCAGAAGGAGGAGTCATTTTACACTGTAAGCTGGGCGCGTGGAGTGGAAGGGAACTCATTAGTTGTGGCTGGAGGATTGAAAGGCATAATCCGAGTCATTAACGTCAATGATGAAACGGTTCATAAGGTATTATCGCATTTTATTTAGATCAGCTTGAAGAATTATATTTATGGATGTTATGTGTATCCTACTAGCAGAGCCTTGTGGGTCATGGGGATACAGTGAATGAAATTAGGACAAATCCTGTGAAACCTCAACTTGTGCTTTCTGCTAGCAAGGTATGTCTCTTCTCTTCTCTTCTCTTCATTTTTTATTTGGTTTGAGGTTTAAAAGCTCTTACGTTTTGATTGGATCAGGATGGATCTGTTCGATTGTGGAATGTTGAAACTGGGATTTGTATTCTGATACTTGCTGGAACTGGAGGTCATCGGAAGGAAGTTATAAGTGTGGTAAGCCAATATGGTTTTCTTTCATTTAAATATATAAAGACATTTTAATTTAAGTATAACCATCTTATCTTGTAAATTTTGTAGGACTTTGAACCCAATGACAATGAGCACCGTTTTATTAGTTGTGGTATGGACAACACTATTAAGATATGGTCAATGAAAGGTACGAGTTAAAACCGAACACACTTGAATGTGAACTGCCTTTCTCTTTCTGTTTTGTATGATTCTTTGGCTGTCTTCAGAGTTTTGGACACATGTCGAGAAGTCATTCACATGGAAGGATGTTCCATCAGAGTTCCCAACAAAATTTGTGGAGCTCCCTGTAAGTATTTTCCATTTGCTTTGTCCTTGTAACAACGAGTAACATACATGTCTTGATGCAACATTACTTTCTATGTGTAGGTATTTACAGCTTCGGTTCATACAAATTATGTTGATTGTAACCGTTGGTTTGGTGATTTTATTCTTTCAAAGGTTAGTCCAGGAGTCAATAATGGTGATTAAGATCATATTTCATTTGGTGGGATAAGCTAACAAACCGAGAGGTTAATCTTGTGTTCTATCTCTCTTTATATATATGATTTTCAGAGTGTGGAGAATGAGATACTGTTGTGGGAACCAATACTGAAAGAGAATTTTCCAGGAGAGGTTAGGATCTCATTTCTACGGCCATACATAACAGAGACATTCAGTTAATTAAATAGGATAGCATATTAAAGTTATTTGTGGTTGCAGGGTACTTCAGATGTTCTAGTTAGATACTCTATTCCAAATTGTAATGTCTGGTTTATCAAGTTTTCTTGCGACCTCTTTCTCAATTATCTTTCAATAGGTAATGATCAGAAAGCTATAATATATACATTAATCTATACTTGAAACTTCTCTTGTGAATTTTGTGAAACATTCTTGGTTGGTTGGTCATCAGGGAATCAAGAAGGCAAGATTTATGTCTGGGACTTAAAGAGTTTCCCTCCTTTATTGAGTACAGTGTAAGTTACTTTCGGATCCAGACACAATCTTTGCTATCATTGTTTTTGTTCTTGACATGATTCTCTGTTGCTATATAGGTTATCACACGATCAATCAAAGACTGTGATCAGGCAAACCGCTATGTCCACTGATGGAAAGTATATTCATCTTCTCTCTCACCAGTGCATTGAAAAACTTCATTATTTTATGAATCAGTAGTTACTTACTTTAAACAAAAATGCAAAGCAATTTGATTCCTGACATACACTCAGTTTCTTTCCATGGCATTGTAGCACAATTCTTGCTGCCTCCGAGGACGGGACTATATGGCGTTGGGACGCGATTAACAAGGAGATAGGTGGTCCAGCCACCACCTATCTTGCATCAGCACAGGAGGAGAAAGGTAAAAGCCCAACTAAAGTAAAAGAGTGAAGAGGTTCTAGAGAAGATGTCAATGATTATAGGGGGTAGATATCAATGGTTTGATCAAGTGGTTGTAAAGAGACATGAGTCTCTTGTGTGGAAGGCTCTCTTTGTAATCCTTGTTTTGAATCAATAGTAACATTATGTTAAGATGCATTGATTCAAAAGCGGACTATCTATATACCACATATCTATCCTAATCAGTGCAACATTTGATCTCCTTATAAGTCATTTACACTTCTGAATATGGTGTACTTGAATATTCTAATATTACTTAACCAAGCAAGAAAATCTTGAGATAAAGTGTAAATCCATCGGTTTTGGATTCTAATCATATTAAAAACTAAGTTGCTATTTTTCTAGACCATATGAAATCATGTTTTCTGCTGGTATAAAGTAGAAGTAAATACTGAACACAATGCTAGTTCATTTGACTTTCCAGATTAGATTATATTAATGCGAAAGAAATATAGTAAAATAAATTTGACTTTAAAGTCTTTGTATTCAAAATAACTTTGCAAAGTTCTTACATTATGAGCAAGATCACAGAGTTACAACACTGCTTAGATGAATGAAGTTTCTATAAAATAAAAGACTCTCCGTGTGGTACACCAAGATTGAATTCAATCTCTTGTAGCAGCAACCTCACGTCTTGTGACTCAAACTCTTCTTCGACTCTAAAGAATCCACAGTGAACTTCCTTTAGTAACCTCAAAACATTAGCTAACCCACCGTTGCAATCACTTTCGTCTATCCTCCCCTCAGAGAATGGCTTAGAACATTGGTTGTTGCTCATCCTGAAATACATGTACCTGCTAATCTCAACCAAGTTGCTCTTGTGATCAGGCCATACTTGACGTGTATCATCAACAATCACCACTCCTCTCTCATCAGCCAAAACCAAATCAAGCGTCTTCATGTAGGGACTCTCGTCTCTTGTTATCACTCTCTTACCAAAATAGATTCGCCTCGGATCAATCAACTCCAAGACCGATTCAGCATAGCATCGGTTACCCATTGTGTAGACATACATCTTGAACATCTTGTGAGCTTCTTTCAAGAAATCGCTAAGAAAAGGACGTAGCTTTATCAAGTGTTCAACGGGATCATCGTCAGATTTCAAGAGCCAAAGATCGTGCCTTGAACCCGATTCTTGGATTAGATACTTCTCAGCTTCGGTGAGAGAGGGAACACTTGTGGTGTGGACAAGGGTATGGTCCAAGTCTAGGACTAAGTGAAGTTTCTTCTCTCCCATGCAAGTGAACTTAGTTGTGAGACTTTTTGCTATGGCCAAGGCCTCGTGGCTTACCTGTAGACCGTCGGAGTAATAGTCGAATGATCTGAAGTGGCGTTTTTCAACAACTGAGTTACAGGAGGTGCAGACACCGTGACAAGCGAAGGAGTGAACGCATGTGGAAGAAGACAAGGAGTCGTTGAACACCGGTTCGATCTTCTGTCTTTTGGGGTTTGGTTCGAGAGACAGAGTTTCGACTACAGACATGGCTTTTCTCTGATTAGGTTGAGAATTATCAGAGGATTATTGATCAGAGAAGAGAATCAAACAGAGAATCGTGGAATCGAGACAACAAAAGAAACCCTAGTTTTCTTTTTGTAAGAGAAGGAATTGGTAATGGGAGAGTTAACACGGAACAGGTGTTCTTATTTATAGAGGGAACTGAGCGAGTCTCTTACTGGAAAAAGGAAAGTGGAAAATTTACCATTATGCCCTTTTGCTTTTCCGCGTATTCATGAGCGCGTCCATAAATCTGTTAATTGACTATTGTACCCTTTTCTTTATTGTTAAAACTACTAATGATATTTTTATAGTTATAATTAATTTGAAAGCAACGACTTTTCAAATAATATATAGAGATATCAGATTCTATTAAATTTATTAATAAAATTTAATTAAAACTTAATCTATAATTATTTATTAAATAAAACATCATATAATTATTTATTGAATAAAACATCTTCAAATCTATTCTATTAAAGCATTATCATTCAAATCTTTTATATTATTGATAAATAATTAAAAATAAATATAATTATCAAAAAAATAATATAAAATATAAAAATTAATTTATTCAAAAAATTTAAAACAAAATATATACCCGCCCTTTGACATATCGTTTCTTTTATTAAAACAAAGACATTCCTTTGTACCAAACTATTATTCGTAGTTTTTATATTTAATACACATATGCTATTCTATGTTAATTATGGAGAATAACATCTACTGTTTCCAAACAACACAAATAGTTTTTCCCGTTTGAGTTTTGCCAGAAAGGCATATGGCTTTCGGGAGGAATGGATGATGATGAAGATAACTTGTCGGTCTAGAAAGGATTCAGCAGAGATTGGCATTCTAATGGAGCGGTCCAATAAAGGATCTTCTTTCGAATCGATTGAAATTGTGCTTAACATCCGAAAAAGCTAGGGTTTCAAACATTGGCGTCGGTTAGGTGTGGAGGAGGCTCTGGTAGCATATTAACTTAGAGAGTTGTTGTGACGAAGAGAAACAATAGAAGTAAATACTAAGTACAATTATTTGATCTGAGAGATATTAGTTGAATACGAAAGATATTATAGTATATGAAATATGCTTTAAAAGATTAACAATCAAAATGACTTTGAAAATATACTTAATATTTCTTACACGACTACAAAGCTTCTAAAGAACCAATGATTTTTTGTTGTTACGATTAAAGAGTTTTGTAGCAGCAGTCTCACGTCTTTCGACTCCAATTCCTTTTCGTTTTCGACTCTGAAGAATGCACTGTGAACCTTTTTGAGTTGCTTGAAAACATTAGCCAACCCACCGTTGTTTTCACTCTGGTCCGCCTTCTCCTCAGAGTATGGCTTTGAGAGTTGGCTGTTGTTCATTCTAAAATAGTTGTATTTACTCTTATGATCAGGATACCATCCACAATCAGTGTCCCACGTTCATAAGCCAAAACCAAATCAAGCATCTTCATGTTAGGACTCTCATCGATCCTCTGCTTTTTGGGTTTTCTGATGGATTGGTTCAAAACTTCTAGGTTAATCAGAGAATTGAAATTCCTAAGAAAGGGTTTGACTCTCTCCTTTCTCTCTGCGCGTAAACCTCACCCTCCGGCGTGAGTGCTAGGGCCGGAGGGGTCTCTTCTTACCCTTCCTCGTTTTCTCCTTTTCTCTCGACCGTCTCTGTCCTCCTTTGCTCGATATGCTCGCGGAGACTAGTGGAAGATTTAGTCGCGAGGAGCTGTTACATGGTGGAGGTGGCTCCTTCTCTGGACTTGCGGCGAGGGTTCAGTGAGGTGGAGCGGTTTAGAGTCGATTTTGGGTTTAGAGAACGTTTCGATTTTCCCTTTCCGGATCTCTCCGATGTTCGTCATGGAGTGACAGCGAAAGGTCTTGTCATGGATGCGTTGGCGAGTCATTCGCCGTCTCCGAGTCAGCATCTCGTCTTGTGTTCTATGATGGTGAAGTTGTCTTTCTTGCAGGTTTAGGGACTGCTTTCCAGAATGTGGCGGTGGAGACAACCCACCTTTTTACAGGTTTCGTTGAGTGCTTTCAGGTGTTGTGTGGTGCTTCATTCATTCCGACTTTGGTGGCATTAGCAAGGCATTTGTATGTACTTGAACTCTCTCTAGCTTCATTGACAAAGAAAGTTATGAGCTTTATGGAAATCATCGGGAACTAGCTATTCCAAAAAACGTTGATGGTTGAGAACAACCACCAATATCGAAGAATTTTGAAAAACAACTTAACGGAACCAATAATAGAAGGATTCCGAAAAACAACTTAGCAGAACTTGCCGAATTTAATGGATGGACGAAGCTATACATGAAATAGGTAGATTTTGACATTTTGTTACAAGCTCGGAACCATATCTGATTTCCAATTCTTCAGACAGATTATATATATAAGTATCTATTAAAAGAGATTCCTAAGAAATTGAATAATTAAGAAAACCCTGATTTGATCAGAAACTTAAAGAGATGGTTTTGTAGAACCAAAGGTATAAGTAATATGTCTCACTATCTGATATCCTTGTTTTTATAGAGAGTGAAGGAACTCGGCTAGAAATTGTGGAAAGTTTCTAAAAATAAAATTATTTGATTAGTTCGTTCCTTCTAAAAAGAAATTGTCTGTGTTTTTCCACTTTTTCGTCCGGAGCTCTTTCTAATATTTAGCGCGCGCAAGCATTTACTAATTGACTATTAGTAATAGTCTATTACACCTTCTCTTGTTATTTATAGTCTCTCGAGTCCAATTGATATGGGGCCTAGCTTCCGACTTTTTATTTACATGGGCTTCCTATTGTTACGCACTTTACTTCAAAAACAAAATTGTGATTTCTTGATTTGACAGTTGAAATAAATGATTACTTTTTACAAGTGAAAGTTATTAAGAGCATGTTTATTGCAGGGCTCTTTGTCTTTTTTGTTTTTTATTTTTTTTTAAAAAGAAAAAAATATTAAAAACATCAATCGCGGGCCGCCACGTGTCAGTGGGGTCCGCGAACAGTGCAAGACTTAGCAAATGGGTTCCTTATTTAGGGGATTTAAGGGATATTGTTTGGAGGAATTAGTGGATTCCACCCGTTAAGAGACCCACTAAGAACTCTCAATAAACATGCTCTAACCAAAGATTCAGGATGGTTTCTAATGTACCATGGAGCCGATTCAAGAACCTTTTTTAATGGTTGCTTAAAAACATTTGTATGTTTTACTTAAATCTCTGATCAAAAATTCACAAGATGTATTTATTTTAAGGGATGTTATGAAGAACTATGAGAAACCAAAGTCATAAACCCAGTTTGATTCAAACTACATACAAAGCTGTTTCATGGAATCTTATTCGAGGAAATCCACATGTTATTCAACACAAGCCTTCTTCACACGAAGACAAGAAAACAAATCAAACGTTACACAAGCAAATTTCATTACAAAACCAACATGAAAAAGTTTCAGATACTAAACTATTTTTGTTACAATCTTCTTCCAGAGAGGCTAATGGAGCTGACTTTTTGAGGAGTGGCAACCACAAGTGGAGCTTCTGGTGACTTGTTACCAGAGAAAGAGAATCTATCATGCATGAAACGGCTCTCAACGATTGACTCATCCTTCAACAAGATCTTGTAACAGTAACAGCTTTTGAGCCCTTGCTGGTTCCTATAGCACTCGTGCGCACTGTTCTTCACCCTCTCCAAGTCCCATATCACACTGAATTTCCCCACTGTTGCTACTATGTGCCTCTCTTGCTTCCCACTCTCCGTTACCTGCACATAACATTCACAAACACACACAAACAAAGACTATGAGATTTGGCTTTTCTAAGAATCAACAATTTATAAACAAGAATGAGTCAAGTGAAGCTTACCCATGAGAAGTGAGCGCCGTGAAACTTGTTATCTTTTCCTGCCAAGTGTGAATCTAGAGGCGTTAGCTTCAACAGCCTCGGCGCTGGTATCTTGTTCCCCATCCTTCGCTAAAACCTGTTTTAGTCCGACCATCTTTGTCATTGAAAAGGGTGCATATAAGAACCAAATATGTATCTGTTGTCCCCAAGATCCATTTCCCATCATAAGACACGTCCACATGAGTTATCGGTGAGCCAAGTCCTGGAAAAGCCGTCTTCGCCTGTCTCATTGAGGTCTTTGAGTACAACCTTATCTTCCCATCACGTGATCCCACAACGATGGACCCATCTCCAGTACTAGCAAAGCACTGGAAATTAGTTCCTCTAGAGAACTGATGCCCTTGAGTCCATTCCAAGACGGGCGATGATCCGATGTTCTGCACTATACCTCTCTTGTCCCTCATGTCCCATTGACACAGCCTATTATCATCCAACCCCAAAAACGTACTCTCTGATGGATCTAGCTGCGACCCTTTAGTATCATTCGTTATATCTCTCATCGTGATCTCAGTCCCGTCTTTCTCAAACTTCCATTCCGTGACAATCTTCCCCGACTCAATATCAAGCTGCTTAACACCACTAGTGTGTGGGTTCCCTTGTTTAGCAGGACTCATCAGCATCATATTAGTCTCTGCCCTCATCAAAAGCGCCTTGTTTGGCGTCCCCTGGCTCGAACCAGAGCTCCCAGAATCAAACCTAACGCACACACCTTTCCCATGAATCCCACGGTCCATATTCCTATAAACCTGAACCCCTGAATCATTCACAAGAAACGAATTCTCCAAAGCACCTAAAGCCAAACTCTGCACTCCACCATTAGCCACCTCTTCAAACTCTTCCGTCAAGTCCCTATCTTTCTCAACTTCTTCCTCCTCCTCAGGTGGACCTTCAGCATCCTCCCACATAGAATCATCAGCAGCTTCAGGGTTCGCCCAACCAATGAAATCTTTCCCATAAACTTTCATCTTACTCTCCTCAGACGCCTTAACCATAAACACATTCTCAAACAAATAGTCTTGAAACCTAGTAACAAACCTCCTATACTCTTCATCCGTTAAGAACTTCAAAGCCCAAACACCATTACTCACGAAATCAACTCTACGTTGGTCCGCAAACATCTTCAACTGCATATCACTCGAAACCCTAGCTTTGACCTTGGAACCAACGCCAAGAAACCAAAAGGACTCACCTTTCTCGTCTGATTCTTCACCATCGTCGTACCCATCAACATCATCTCCCTCCAACGACGACGTTTTGACGAACTTGTAAGATGTGAGTTTCTCCGCGGTGATCCATTTCGCCTTGGGGGTGTTTCCACCGATGTGGCGGTAAAGCTTCACCGCGTTAGGGGTGGTTACGGATGAAGATGGGTATTTTAATTTCAATGCACTCAGCTTCTGCTCGATTTCGAGAGTCGATGAATCGGAAGAGGGTTTTGAATCAGAAGCAGAAGCAGAGGAAGATCCTTGCTTTTTCGAGACGTGGGTGTCAACGTACTGATCATCTTCATCATAGTAATCAGAATCGGATTCCGTATCGGAATCGGTGATCAGATCTTCCCGACTCTGAGAAGTACCCATGAGTAGTTGTTAGATCAAGCTAAAAGTTTCCTCTTTTGGATCGTTGCCGAGATTTTCCTGGCCTGGCCTGAATCAAAACTTTCTGTGTATAAGGAGTATAGAAAGGAGAAGGATCTGATGTTTGTAGAGAAAAGAAAATGACGAGAGAGAGAAGTTTGCGAGCGATTGTAGGAGAAGAAGTTAGGGATTTTTATAGGGAGTTGCGGATAATTCGTTTAGCGTTCATATAACGTTGTGCTTTGCTTCGCTCTGACGCTAACGCTTTTGGACGCGTTGATCTCCGCGTCCGCGTTTTAATTTTTTTTATGTATAAAAAAGAGTGTAGGGGCAGATATCATCGATCTATTTTTTTTTTTTTCATATTCCTGATTTCCTTTACCTAAGAAACTAGGGCTGGACAAATAAATTGAATCCGACCCGATAAAAATGAATCCAAACCGATCTGAATCCGATATAAGTATCGAATGGATCTTGTTTTACGGTATTTCGTGTTATGGATTTTACTCGAAGTTGAATGGATATCCGGAAGAACCCAAAAGTTTAAAATTCCAAAAAAAAAACTTGTACCTTACCCAATATGAATTTTTAAGATGTATCCAAAACACACTAAAATATTATTAAATACCTACAATAAATTAGTTATTACATGAATAATTAACGAAAATACTTAGTCTAATATGTATTTTATTTGGTTAATATTAATGTTTTATGTTTGACAATGCATTTGAAGTTTAGTTATGAACACATTTGTTTCGAAGTTTAAACAATATTGTTGTTTTTAAAATTAAATAGTATTGTTATGTTTATAAAATTGTTAGTTGTAAACTTTAATTTGTATGTTTTATTATGTGTGATTTTCGTTCTTACACGATTTTGATTTGTCATGAATCATGATATGTTTAATGTTTTCACGTATAGTTCAACGACAAGTTTCGTATAGTTGATGGACGAGTTTCACAAAATTATTTTGAAGGACAATAATATAGTTTGATGAAGCTTAATAGACAAATTTATTGAAATAATTGAAGAGATATTGAATTTAATCAAATAGGAATTAGTGTTTTTAGAACCGATAATCCGATTAGTATCCGGAACCGAAATTATTTCGGGTTTAACCAGACCTTGGATATGTAAGTAAACCCGAACGGAACCCGAATAAATCTGAACCGAACCCGACCCGAAATTTTATAATATCCGAATGGGGCTGAATTTCATGAACCGAATGAACCCGAACCGAAACCCGATTGAGACCCCGATTGGCCATGCCTATAAGAAACACATAACGATCCGAAGATACACCTAAAATTTTTCTGTCACTAAAATAAATATTATGAAAAAAATTACTAAAATAATTTTTTTATTAAAGAGTATAAATATAAAAACTTAAGATTTAGAGTTATAAGTTGAGTTTTGGAAGTGAAACTTAATATTTAAAAATTTTAAAATAAAAAACTGATTTTATTCATTTTTTCGAAGTTTATATTGTGATAAAATTTATTAAAAAAAATCTATTCGAAAGATTTGTT
>CAJHQP010007144.1:0-33918 GCA_905132765.1 Moricandia arvensis
TTCGGGATCTTTGGGAAATTAGGTTTTCCTAACTTTCCTTATTTTACGGAAATCGACAGTGCGAATTTCGGTTCCCACAATCGACAGTCTTCAACAACCAGAGACTGAAGTAAGGAGAAATCACCCTAAGGTTGAGCTTAAGCCGCTCCCAGATGACTCTTATCCTGTTATCATCAACACCAACATAAATAGCAGAGAGCAAGCACTTCTGCTCAACAAATTACCAAAACATCGCAAGGCTATATGATATTCATTAGATGACATTCCAGAAAAATCCCCAAATTTATGCATGCACATGATACACCTGGGAGATGAATCAAAATCATCCATTGAACATTTGAAAAGGTTAAATTCCAATCCAAAAGAAGTAATCAAAAATGAAATCATAAAACTTTTGAAAGCATGCGTTATTTACCCAATATCAGATAGTAACTGCTTCAGTCCAGTTCATGTTGTCCCGAAGAAAGGAAGAGTCACGGTGGTGAAGAATGACAAAGAGGAATTGATCCCGATGAGGACTCTGACTGGACACAAAATGTGTATCTATTACAGAAAACGAAACACTGCCACACGAAAGGATCACTTCGCTCTACCTTTTATCGATCAGATGTTAGAGAGACTTGCATGCCATCAATACTATTGTTTCTCGATGGGTATTCAAGATTTTTTCAGATTCCTATACATCCCGACGATCAACAAAAGACCACTTTCACATGTCCTTATGGAACATTCGCATACCGATAAATGCCCTTCGGACTATGTAACGCTCCTGCAACATTCCATTGATGCATGATGTATATATTCACTGACATGATCAAAGAATTCATGGCCAATTTCTCAGTTTACGGCCCACATTTAAAAACATGGCTAGATAACCTGTGCAAGGTGTTGGCAAGATGCGAAGAAAAGTGTCTAGTCTTAAACTGGGAAAACAGCCATTTCATGGTCAACAGTGGAATCGTTTTGGGACACAAGATCTCAGCAGCCGGTATTGAGGTGGACAAAGCCAAAATTGAGGTAATGACAAGTTTACCACAACCCACAAATGTGAAGGACATTAGAAGCTTTTTTAGACACGCTGGATTTTATAGAAGATTCATAAAAGATTTTAGCAAGATAGCTAGACCTCTTACATCACTCCTATGTAAAGATGTGAAATTCGACTTCACACCCAAATGTCTGACAGCTTTCAAAGAAATCAAATCAGCTCTCGTATCTGCCCCGATCGTGCAAGCACCAGATTGAAGTTTACCTTTCGAGATTATGTGCGACGCCAGCGATTTCGCTGTTGGCGCTATACTCGGACATCAAAAAGGACAGAAAACTGCACACTATATACTAAGCTAGTAGGAATCTCGATGATGCACAACGCAATTACGGGACAACAGAAAAGAATTACTAGTTGTGGTGTTCGCTTTCGATAAATTTTGCTCTTATCTAGTCGATTCAAAATTGATCGTCCATACTGACCACGCCGGTCTGAAATACTTAATGAACAAGAAGTATGTGAAACCTAGGCTTATTAGATATATTCTCGTCTTACAGGAATTCGGCATAGAAGTCAAGGATAAAAAGGAGTCGAAAAAAGAGTCGTAGATCACCTATCTCGAATAAGAGTCGAAGACGACATCCCTATCAACGATTTCCTACCTATAGAAATGTCTACCACGCAGAATCGACTTTCATTGGTCATGTGCGTTCGACGGATAAGAAAGAATCGATCGGCGCCTGCGAAGAACCGTTAATCGATGCCATCCCCAAAAAGCATGAAGAGATGACTATTCCAATCGATGCAAAGTCGGATGCGATCCTTCGACACCAAACAGTTATTCTCCCGAATGTAGAACTTTAAGTCGGGGAGTGTGTGCTATGAACACCTCTGATAGACCTTGGTACGCAGATATAGTGAAATATCTGACAGTAGACATAGAACCAGAACTCTTTAAAGGATACCACAAAAAAACAAATTTCTGAGAGAAATCCGGAGATATCATTGAGATGAACCCTACCTTTACAAACATTGTTTTAACGACATATACAAACAATGTGTTGCTGAAAGCGAAACTGCAAATATTATGTATCATTGTCATGGATCCGACTACACTGGGCATTTCGCCAGTTTTAAGACAGTGTCAAAAATTCTACAAGTAGACTTTTGGTGGCCAGCCATGTTTCGAGATGCTCAGGCCTACGTAGCAAAGTGCAACCCATGTCAAAGGAGAGAAAAAATTAGCAAAAACACGAAATGGAACAAAATTTCATACTTGAAGTTGAAGTGTTCGATTGAAGGGGCATCAAAATTATGGGCCCTTTCCCCTCTTCACACGAAAACAAATGCATATTAGTCGCTGTAGACTGAGTATCCAAATCGGTTGAAGCAATAGCCACTCTGAAATATGACGCTGCAGTAGTCGTGAAACTTTTCAAAATTATAATCTTTCCAAGATTTGGAGTTCCACGAATCGTAATAAGCGACAAGAGTACCCACTTTATTAATAAAGTGTTCGAAAGACTACTCAAGAATCATGGACTTCACTATAGAGTAGCAACGCCTTATAATCCTCAAAATAGCGGACAAGTAGAAGTATCAAACCGTCAAATCAAAGAAATCTTAAAAAGCCGGTAGGATCAACCCGAAAAGACTGGTTTTAAATTTGGATGACGCACTCTGGGCTTACCGAACCGCGTTTAAAACACCGTTAGGAACCACCCCATTTCACTTTATTGAAGAGCGTGTTATATCCCAGTTGAGCTAGCGCACAAAACATAATGGGCCATAAAGAAACAAATTTTGATGCCAAACCCGCTGCAAAAAGGAGATTAATCCAATTAAATGAACTGGATGAGATCAGGTATCACGCCTACGAGAACTC
Source organism: Moricandia arvensis (assembly GCA_905132765.1). Classification (NCBI taxonomy): domain Eukaryota; kingdom Viridiplantae; phylum Streptophyta; class Magnoliopsida; order Brassicales; family Brassicaceae; genus Moricandia; species Moricandia arvensis. Next base: position 2,874 of record CAJHQP010007144.1, read on the forward strand.
GAAATTGTAAAAAGAAAGAACTAAAGCCTATCACGACAAGAATATCATTTTTAGGCATTTCTCACCTAATGACCAAGTACTCTTGTATAACTCTCGATTAACTCTATTTTTTGGGTAATCGTGTTCTCGTTGGTCAGGACCCTTTACTGTGGGAGAAGTTACACCTTATGGAGCAATTTTTCTGATTAACCCAAAAGGGGAGGACTTCACAGTGAATGGGCAAAAAGTAAAGCATTACTGGGATAGAGCTCAACTTCCGCATTCTCATACCACGTGTCTAGAGATGCCAAATCCCGATTGACGAGCCCAGTTTCTTGTCAAGCTTATGACCTTAAACAAGCGTTGAGTGGGAGGCAACCCACTTGTGAATATATAAATTTAAAATTTTAATTTTTGAAATCTTTTTAGGAAATTTATTTGTAATAAATTATAATGATTAAAATATAAAATATAAATAAAATAGTAGTTATGCACGAAAATGAAATATGGGGAGCGACCATCGATTGACGTCCTATAAGACCATCTATCGACGGTGAAGTGTATAAGCTCGACATAACCCTTTTTCATAAACACTTTCCAAAACCTATCAAATTTCAAGAGCTGATTTATCTCTCAAACCTTGGCCGATTCATAGACCATGTGTCTAGAGATGTCAAATCCCGATTGATGAGCCCATTTTCCTGTCAAGCTTACAACCTTAAACAATTCTTGAGAGGGAAGCAACCCACTTGTGAATATCTAAATTTAAAATTTTAATTTTTGAAAGATTTTTAGGAAATTTAGGTGTAGTATAATAAAATATAATAATTAAAATATAAAATAAAAATAAAAAAATATAAATAAAATAGGAGTTATGCACGAAAATGAAATATGGGGAGCGACCATCGATTGACGTCCCTAAACGACCACCGATCGACGGTGAAGTGTCGAGTGTATAAATTCGACAGAACCCTTTTCATAAACACTTTCCAAAACCGCCAAAACATATCAAATTTCCAGAGGTTATTTCTCTCTCAATCCTTGGCCAATTTTGCTCGTTTTTGACCTTAAAACACTCAATTTTACCTCCTTTATTTTTTTAGTTTACTAAATCAACGGATCTTCAAGGTGTGTTCTCTAAATCTCTTAGTATAGGGAGTTTCTAGGGTTTGAGAGAAAAAATCAAATTTTCAGGGTATAGGTTGGACTTTAGAACGGTTTAGAGTGATGGATTACAAGAATAAGAGTTATCAATCCATTTTAATTTTTGTTTGCATGATTTTTGGTTCGATTTGAGAGATCAAAATCTCATGACAATGGCGTTAGACAATCTATAGACACCCTCGAGGGACCGTCAAACGACGGTCGTAATGACTTGAGAGTAATCACTAATTCTTGTTTGTTTTGTGATTTCAAATGAGAGAGAGAAGAACCAAGGCGCGTTACTATGTTGGTGGCTCTAGTTCCACACCATCGAGACCTCCATGTTGTTCACCTTGGCCTAAGGAGGAGAGGAATTGATTGACACGTTCGAGCATTACCCTGGCCCTAAGGCAGTTGTAGCGTCAAGGTGATGCACCCACAGAGCAATGTCCCGGGACTGGGAAGACTACGACAGCCTCTACTATAACATATGAGAAGGCGTTTGTATCGAGCCCACAAGGTTCGTCGACAATGACGTCCTGGCAAAGTCTGATATCCGCGATATGATGAGGGAGTTGGGGACGGGGATCATGGCTACTAAGACATATCCACTCTATTCGGACTTAGTCTGACAGTTCATGGCCACAGCTTGGGTGATCTATCCAAACTCGAGGGCGAAGAGCGCGACCGAGGCCTATTTGACCTTCATGATCACGAGTATCAGGTATAACATCACCATCCTTGACCTCTGCCGCATCTACGGGTTCAACAACCCCCGAGTACCTCGCCTGCACTGTCCCTTCCTTCCCTAGGCAGACAGCCTTCTGAGGGCTCATTTCCAAAGGTCATTTCGACTCCAACGCAGCCACACTAACAGACGTCATCCACCCGTCCCTGCACTAATTTCTGAAGATCCTTTCCAACACCATGTTGTGCAAGATGGAACCCAAAAACTAAGGTTTCATGAGCTTACACTGTTGTATGAGTCAGTTAGGGGCTTGGTTGAGCTCGATGACCAGTTGATTTCGCCACCCGTGAGCGACCAGATTGTGAACCTGGAGGCCATATTCGCTGAGAACGTAGTGTTCCTAAAGGGAAACCCTTCAAGGGATCCGGCATGAAGAAAGAGGTGGTAGAGAGCCTTCTGACGCCCATCTTTCTACACCTTGATATCAGCCTTCAGGGAGCCTCTGTGGGGTCTAAGTTTGAGTATTTGGATGACGCTCACCTAACGAGGGCACGATGGCTGAAGGAAGGACGCTTATGGTCCTTTGTAGATGATGTGGGTCCCATATGATAGAGCTCCCGTGTTGGGATCAAAATCGGTTACGACGAAATGAATAACTGAAACTTCCCAAAAAGTGTTTCTCTTTAAAAAGATAGAGATAGTATTTTTTGGGAAAATCGCATAAAACCCTTGAAAGTGGCACTCACTGACACTTTAAACCTTGAACTTTTTGGACTATCACTTTAAACCTTGAACTTTTTGGACTATCACTTTAAACCTTCAAAGTGACAATTGTATCACAACAAACCTTCAACTTGTTTAACTTGTACATCAAGTAAAAAGTTGACATGTACAGCAGGTAAATGTGATGATGTGTCAGTTTTTTCGAAAATAATAATTACTTAATTGATAAAATAAGAAAAAAATAAATAAAAATCAGAAAATTAAACAAAATATCAGATAACTAAAACAAAAAAAATTAAAAAATAAAAATTCAAAACAACTTAAAAATCACAAAATTTAAAAACAATATTTCAAAAAATCAAAAAGATTAAATTAAAATACAGAAAATAAAAAATACAAAATTAAACAAAAAATAAAGAAAAAAACACAAAATTAAAAAAAAAATCATAATATTCTCTTTTAAATTACAAAATTATTTTTTTAAACAAATATATCATCTTTGACAATAATTATTTCAAATATATTACTGATGATGATGGTGGTGGTTTCTCACATAACCATTAACAATGACGTTTTTGACATATCTCTAACGATAGTTTCCGACATCATCATTAAAAATTATGGTAGATATGCCAATAACGATGTTTTCGATAACCATCATTTAAAACAGTAGATATTTCAAAGATGAAACTATCGTTAGATATAGGGCAACGATGAAACTATCGTTAGAGATAGGTCAACGATGAAACTATCATTAGGAATATGTCCAAAATGTCATTGATAATGATTATATAAGAACCATCGTCCTCAGTGATATGTTTGAAATTGTTATTATCAAAGATGATATATTTTTTTAAAAAAAAAATCTTGTAATTTTTAATTTTTAATATTTAATTTTGCAGTTTTGTTCTTTAATTTTGTTTAATTTTCTATTTTTCTAATTTCAGTATTTTAATTTAATCTTTTTGATTTTTTGAAATATTTTTTTTTAATTTTATTATTTTTAATTTTATTTATTTATTTATTTTGATTTTTATTTTAGTTATCTGATTTTTTATTTAATTTTCTGATTTTTATTTAATTTTTATTTATTTTATTAATTAAATAATTATTATTTTCGGAAAAAAACTGACACTTCATCACATTTACCTGCTCTACAGGTCAACTCCTTACTTAATGTACTAGTTAGCGAAGTTGAAGGTTTGTTGTGATACAATTGTCACTTTGAAGGTTTAAAGTGATAGTCGAAAAAGTTCAAGGTTTAATGTGTTAGCGAGTACCACTTTCAAGGTTTTTTATGCAATTTTCCCTTTTTTTTGAAAAAAAGAGAGCGAGAGAACTGAAACGAAGTTTCGTATGAATTCTGAAAATGATTCATATGATAAATTCTCGAGAAATGTTACTCGAAGCATCGGACAAACGGGTCCCGAGCATCGAAACAACAAAAAAAACAGTCCAACAGAACAGTTCAACTCGCCTCAGGGGCGAGTTGGACCGAACAGGCAGTCGAACTCGCCCGATCGGCAGATTGGATTGCATGTTCCTCCTACGAGATTGGATTGAACTCGCTCTTGTATCGACTCGATCGGACTTAGCGTTGGAACTTTACGATTTAAAAATCGCAAAAACTCATTTCCTCGTATAAAGTTCGAATTGATCGTTTAAAACGGCAAAGATTAACTAAAAACCTAAAGCTGCCTCCACTATACGAACAATTCAAACTTTCTTCAGAATCGGCGTCGTTTCGAAAGAGCTCTTTCGATAAATCGTAAAAAGGCTTAAGTCGAAAAACTGTTCGAGAGTCTTAAACATGACTAGAAGCCCACTCGCGGTTTTACACAAAATCAAGCCCAATCTTTATGACATTCTATCTTTTATTTTGCACGAAAAGATAAATGTTAAGTTCAGAAGATAAATGTGAAGTTTCCAAATATAACCACGAAGATCGAGAAAAATGGAATATTTCCGCGAAGCGATAAACTCAACCGAGGGTAAAAAGGGAAAAATAAAACCGTCTCTACGAGGAGTATATAAGGGCGTCGAGGTTGAAGATCTGGGGACACAATTTTTTCCGACTCAGAGCAGAGCATAACACTTAGGGAAAATTATGAATATTTCCGTTTTTCTATATTCAAGCTGCGACTCAACTAGGTTAGTCAAATCTCACAAGGTTAGAACCAGGAACTCGCCAACGTCTCTTATCATCGAGGCTTTACCTGTTGTAATGCTTGTTCACTCAATTTAGAATAAGGTATTTCTTTGCTCCCTTTTCGTTTTTTACCGATTTACTATTTCGTTTGTTTTCATTGTTTCAGTGCATGGTGTGTGGTCTAGCAGATATCTGGAACCTCTGAGAAAGTTAGGTTTACTTAGCTTTCATATTTTCATCAGAAAACGACACTGCGAATTTTGGTTCCCACATCCCAGCACCCGATGTGATGGATTTTGCTAACACAACTTGCACGCCTCGAGTTCAAGCCGGATGAGCGCCTCGTGCGCAATGCACATGTCTGTATACGGCGCAGAGGAGGACTCAAAGTAGCACAGACGCCTGCATAGGTCCAAGCAACAGAAGCACCACCCCCTCCGCCAGCATTCGCGCAGATCCTAGAGATCCCCACCCACGATCACGGAGACTTCCAGAGATTCGTGGTGGGAGCACTTCCGGCCATATGGGGTAGGGTGGAGGCTATGACTCGGTGCCAGTGTTTCAGCTGTCCACATACCAGGGAGAGGTCGCCATCAGCAGCTCCAGCACCACCATGCTAGACGAATATGGATACCACCGACGAGGAGTAGCCTACATTTTTGCTCTCCTCTCTTTTATCTTTATTTCAGACTCGTGCATGACTTATTTTATTATGTTTATTTTGTTGGATTTTAGAACTCGTGTTTATTATCATTATTGCTACTTTAACTTGATTTTTTAGTGTCTAACAGAGCTAACACAAAGAAAGATGATTAGAATGTGGAGGTCTTAGACATTTTTTACGGTTACTTGCTGAAGAGTTCATGATGTCCGTCGACCATCGATCGATAATCCTTTAGCACCGTCGATCGATAGCGACCATGAAAGAAAGGTACGAGTTATTAAATACTAATAACTAACTTATTTACATTCCAATTTATTTAATCCCGCCAAACTCAGACTATTTTCACACTGAGACCAAGTTATTCAAGTCGGGGGTTGTTACTAACACCATATTTTATCTTTGATGTTTTTGTTTTTTACAACAATTATAAAAAAATGTTTTATTAAGTCAAAGTTAGAAATTAGTTATAGACTATAACCGTTGAATTAGAGATATAAAAAGATCCAGAGGAGAAATAAGAGAGAGGAAAAGGATTTAAAAAGTTACATGTTGTTTAGACACTTGATTAGGTAAGAGTCAATGTGTCATCTGATCGATATTATCAGAATAAAGCATGCACCTTATATTATGTATTTAAATGAGGATAGTAGAGGGCATGTCAGATAGTTTCTAGTAGGTTGTGGTAGGAAAGATTGATTAGCTAAGCAAAGTACATGGAAATATGCTAGATGTGGTTGCAACAGAAACTTAGGTGAAACAGTGTTCTAAGGGGCTGGTACATCTTTGTGTTTTCAAACATTTCTCGGATTCATTCTATGTTTTGCTTGAGGGAAAGCAAAGGATAAGGCTGGGGAGTTGATATGTCATGTTTTTTACATGATTTTACCCATGATATGTATACAGTTTTAAAGTCTTTTATATGCAATTGGTATTGTTTTAGAATCTTTACATGTTTACGTACTTAATGGAAGCAATTAGAGCTTTTAAAGCATTATGGAGCATTGAAGAATGCTCAGCCGAGAACTCGAAGTCAGAACAAAGAAATGCTAAGACCATTGATCGACGTCTCACCCTGAGTGTCTATTGACGGTCAACATTTCCGCCGAGTTATTCAAGATTTAAAAAATCATGATTCTTCCTAGAAGTTTTTCTATTTGCAAGACAAGACCCTGGTCATGTTTTAGGTTAATTATTAGATTTATTAGCTGTTTTGCAAGACACACTTATTTTACAACCATTTTGATACTTGCAACCTTGACGGATACCTTTGGAGAGAGGGATCTATCACATTATCAAACTAAGATCTTGAACTCCCTTGTTTTATTATTACTATTTTCTATGCAATTCATTCATCTATTCATTATGTTTATTACAATCATGTTTGAGTAGTCTATTGTTGGATTTAGGGTTCTTCTAGGGTAGTTAATGGCTTGTTAATGTTATAAAATTGTTATGGTATTTTAATTAGTTCCTTTTTTAAGTATATCTTAATGCTAAGTTGAACTTGATCAATTCAACCTTAGATTATAAGATGTTTTAGTGCAAGCGAGAGTCTGGTAATACCCTTAAATACATCTTAAACAATCTAAACTCTAGTAACAAACGAGAGTTGAACTAGAGGGTTAGAGAACACATCAAACACATAAATTGCTTATATTTAGAAGTAGCGTTGATCGATACCACGCAGTGGCCGTCGATCGACACTTCATTAAGATTCACGAGAGTGACTTATCTAAACCCTAGAGTTTGAGTTCAGAACAGCGCTTCACTAAAACCCTTAACATTCTGTTAATTTGCACTGCCTAGTCTACCTTAGAGTTCCCCTAAGCCTAATCCTTCCTAATAATCTTCACAAACCAAACCAATCTTTAATTCACTATTCATAAATCAATACTTTTATCTAGCTTTATTTCGAAGCAATAAATTTATTGTGTGATCTTAGAGCCTCTGTGGATTTGATGCCTAAGTACTACAATGAACCTCTTATTTGAGAGAGTAAAAAGTAGCTCATAGGTTTAATTTGAGAGTGCATAAAAAGCTACATCACTTCATAATCTCCACATTGCTCCAAAATATACATGGACCTGAAAACACTCAAAAATAGACTCAAATATATATAATAGTATCTAAAAACCACATATACTATGGGTGAAAACTAGTAAAATCTATAGTATATCAACTCCCGACTAATATTTTTGCTTGTCCTCAAGCAAAACATAGAACAATCATGCAAAGAGGTTTGAAAATACAAGGACTCACACGATTTTTAAACTTTACTACCTTGACCACTGCAATATTGCAAGCCACAACAAAATTGTACCAACTCCAAGGGCACTTCCATGTACTAGACCTTAGCTTAGCAACCAAACCTTCCAGTCCACTTCTTATCTGATATTCGCCTGAGTCACCCCTCTACTTACCGCATTTTTGCAAAAATAAATGTGTAGGGTAAATCTTGGGGGTATCGATCAAAGGACACATCGACTCTTACCCTAGCAAGTATCTGAACACACAAGTCGTCTTCTTTGATCCCTTTCCTGTCTCTCCTCTCTTCTTAAAATATTTTTCTTTTTCTTTCTACTTTTTTTTATTAATCCAGTGAGCAGTGATGCTGGTGCAGACCGTCTTATTCATCTTCTTTCTCTTTTGACAAAGTGTAGGCGAATAATGAGGTCATAGGAAGTTTTTCTTCCCCTCGCTTCCAACAATATGTGATCATTCTTTTCTGAATTGGAATAATGGAATCATAGAAATTTTCCTACCCCTCTGCATCTTTCAGGAACCCATCTCAATATTTTCTCTTTGTTTTAGATGCCGAAGAGAGATGCGAGAAGGGAACCAGAAACACACAAACTTTTAACTTTCAGACTTGCAGGAGGAATCCGATCTAGTGTATGCCAAGCTCTAAAACAAGAAAGTTAAGTTGGTTAAGGTTGGAATTAGGCTTTGGATCCTTTAGACTTTCTTAGCTAACATGGATGTTATTAGCAAGTGATCCTCTTAGGTGTTTCATTCAGTACTAACTGCAATCATTAACCTCAAAGAATGGTGATAGAGAGTGGTTATATAAAAAGAAAAAAAATGAATAAGTTCATCATTCCCTTCTTCACTCTATAAAAATCTTTAAAACATATAAATATAAAGGTCAACATAAAACACAATATCATTAAAACCTTCCCCAGACTTAAGCAACACTATCCCTAGTGTTATACAGTCTCAGATTATAAGGAAATAAAACATAAGGAGGAAATTGCAAAAGGAAGAAATAGTATATCTGCTCGCTGATGGTGTGTCGATCAACACAGTTAAGTGGCGAACGATCAATTCTCGTGATGCTTTGTCAATAAACATTGATAAAGTATTGGCCGATGCTCAGTGCAGACTCATCTTCCTTGGGTCTTTTTTACCAAAAATAAAATAAACATGAAAATCAGTATATATGAAAATGAAAACTAATTTAAAACTTACTAAATGGGTTGCCTCCCATCAATCACTTATTTATAGTCTTTGGCTTGACGTTTGGATATTTTTGGCTAGTATGGAGGTAACGTAAAACTTGTTGAAAAAAAATCCACATCTTCTCTGCTCATCTCGAACCAGGTGCCTAAAAAGCTTTAATGGCTTCTTCTCCTTTGGTTATGTTCTCTTGTTGTCTCTGAGTGATCCCATGTGTGTAATCTACTTTCATCTGCAGCTCTTCCCTACACTTATTTAACCATCCAATGATGTTGTTGAAAGGGTAATAGATTGCATCAGTCTTCCTATAGAACTCATCAAACATCCTCTCATGGGTTGTATTAATGTCAGATATCATCTCTTCAACTTGATCTTGCAAGTAGATATCATGTGTTGGCTGACATGGAGGCGTAAGGTGGGCTCCAGGAAGCTGGAAACATCCATCATAATCTCGTAAGCTCAAATAACAGCCTCATTTATATCTGTCATCTCAAATATTGCTTTTATATCCTCTTTTGAAACATTGATGATCCATCCATCCTCAGCTCGTGCATTGTCCTCTTCATATATTTAGACTCCATGCTCCATCTGGTGCCACTACACTGAATGTTCTCTTAGGTGGAATGGAAATTTCAATCAAGAAAGTCTCTCGATGGTCTGGAGTTGCAGGGGTGTCGATCAATGCTAGTGGTTGGGTTTTGAACGACGCTGGGGTTGGGTGTCGAACGATGCCTCACCATCATATTCGCGTTGTGCGCCAAAATCAAAATAGCAAACTGCCATGAATCTTGTATCATCTCTTATCTCAATGTAGGGTGTGTTTCCCTTGAACACTTGAACATGGTCATAGAGAACAGTCTCACTGATGAGTGAGAGATACATCCTATTTGTATTCATGTCAAAAACAGATCTTACCATGAAGGATCTCCTAAGTAATAGAGAAGAAATCCAGTCTATTTGAATTTCCAAATTATGAAAATTCACTGGAACTAGGACATTGCCGATTTGTACTTGAAGGTTTCTGACAATCCTTTTTGAAGGCACCTTGGAGAAATCCACAAAGGTGAATGAGTCACTAGAAGGTTCAATATTCCGACTCAGCTTTTCAGTCGTCACTCAGGGCATAATACTAACTGAAGAACCCATGTTGCATAGTGCATTAAGGTAGTTGTGACCTCCAATCATGAAGGGAACCACAAACTTCCCAGGGTCACTGTTCTTCTTCAATGTAATCATCTGCTTCATCTTCTCTCTGATGTGATGGAACATACGCTCAATATCCTATTATGTCTTTCTGCTTTCTCTAAAAACATCCACAACCTGTGGATCCAATGAGCATCATCAAATGACATGTTCATAGGGATCCTCATCATCCTCTTGGTGAAATTATCCATCTCTTTCTCATTAGCTCCTCTCTTTATATGATTAGGAGCCTTTTTCTTCTTTCAAAAATTTTGCACCTATGTAGCCTACTCAACAATCACAGGCTCTAATGCATCTTCAGTTTGCTGACTGGTGCCCACTGCTGGCTTTGTTGATTTCTAAGACGATTGTCTTAAAGAATTTAGACGCTCTACATCAGTACTTGAAAATCAAACTCGGTAAATCACTGGTGGGTGTCGATCGACGAACAAGTTAGGGTGTGGGTCCATGATTGTCATTTCACAAGAACCTACGGACTCGTCATGGGTTGCTGATCAGTATTCAGCTTTGGGTGTTGATCGGTGCTCAGCTTCGAGTGTCGATCGGTGCTCAGATTTGGGTGTTGATCGGTGCTCAGCTTCGAGTGTCGATCGGTGCTCAGATTTGGGTGTCGATCGGTGCTCAGATTTGGGTGTCGATCGGTGCTCATCTTTAGGTGTCGAATGACACCAATGAAACTGATGAAGAACATAGAACTGTCGACTTGAAAGTCTCTTTCTTGGAGTTTCTCTTCCTCCACCACTTATCAGAAATTATCAAATATGATAGAACTCACATGGTGTTTCTGTCCACCCTTTCCTTTTCCTTTAATCAATGCTTCCTCTCTCTATGTTTGACCAGTTGAGTCTCCAACTTCTTCACATGGGTGTTGAGAGCTTAGAATTTGTCGTCAAGGTTGGTGTACACAGCATCTATCTTCCCATTGAAATCTATTGTAAGCTTCTATTGATCCTCAAGAACCTGATCAATCATGTTCTCTATATTTCTTTCTTGAGTAGTTGGTGCAGGATTCTGGTAAAAAAATGTTCCATAGCTCATTTTGTTTTTGTTGTTATAGGGTTTATGGTACTGCAAACTATGGTTGTCATTGCTCTTCTGGCCATTGCCATAGGAATTTTTGTTTCCACTCTAATTTCCATACTTCTATAAACCAATGCCACTAGTGTAGTTCACATCCTCTTTATCGCCCTTATCACTAGCGGTATCAATAGCCTCTACACCTTCTAAAAGCTCACATGCCTTCTAAGAAGCTTATGAACATTGTTCAGCTTGGCTTTAACTTTTTTCATCTGCTCCTTTCTCAAGCTAGCCGCTGATTTCTTCCTCTCTAAATCAGTTTTTTGGTGCTATTGCTAAATGTCTAGTTCTCATTAAGTCTCACAGTCTTTTCTAGATTCATGGTGTTGAAATTTTCTTCACTAACCGTGTTTAGAGTCATCTGATAAACCTAAGCGATGCGTCTAAAAAAGGTACTAAACAGTTGTACCTCGTTGAATCCATGGTGTGGACAGTCGCTCTGATAGACATGAATCTGATTCATGAGCTTTTGAAAAATTTTACAGGCTCATGTGTGAATGTACCAATCATATTCCTCAAGTTTTGCATCATCATAAAAAAATGTGTGTAAACATCTCAGATGAAGTTTAATACACGTGGCATATTTAGGAAAAAGATGAACCGCTTCCCAATCTAGAGTCTTTGACGATGGGGTGGCTCTCCGGTCATCTTCTCGAGTCAACATCATCGTTCTTCATTTGGGCATAGCTTCAAGAACAGCCAACAACAATAACCTACTCATCCTTTGATTAATATACCAACGGACCTGAAGAATTTACAAACTTGCCAGATTAAATAGCCTAAAGATGTAATGGTTGATTTAGTGAACAGAATTTTTGGAACGCCACTAAAGACCCAAATCTACTTTTCTCGACTAAACCACCATTTCAATCTTAACCTTCTCGAATTAATCAAACAAGGGAAGACTTACACTCAACACCAAAATTTTACACCGGAAAGTAAAGATTGATATCTTTGTAAGATTAACCAAGCATAATCAAGAAGCAGAAACCCTCCACTTACCGATAGATCTTGAGATTTTGTACATTAAGGAGAAGAGAGACTCCGCAAACGGAACATGAACCCGCTGAAACGGAAGAAAAAGATCTGATAGATGGAAGTTATATCCAAACTGTAATCGGGATTGCTTTCCGATTAAGTGGAAACAAAATATAAAAAGTTTAGACAACTTTCTTTCTCTAACAGATCCAAAGAGTGTTAAGAGAGAGAATGTTTGGTCTGACGCAACTGGAGAGTTTAAATTAATTAATCAATCAGTTTTAAAAAATAGCTAAGATTTATGTATATTATAAAGAATTTAAAATTTTCATGGGTGCAAGTGCCACCATCTTCATGAACGTACATCTGCCGCTGATCATACAACATATTTTTTCATCAAACTCAGTATACCAAAGACTCACACAAGAAACCCTTGCAAACACCATACACCGTTACAAAAAAATAGCACCGCGCGAATGTGGGTAAACCATTAGTTTAAGAATACTCGAAAGTAGGGGTGGGCGTTCGGATACCCGTTCGGGTTTGGGTCGGGTATTTCGGATTTTCGGGTATTTCGGTATAGGGTTATAGAACCCGTTCGGGTATTTTTGTAGTTCGGGTCGGGTTCGGGTATTTTGAGTTCGGGTTCGGTTATTTCGGTCGGGTTCGGATATTTAGACTTTTTAAAAAAAAATCATTTTTAAAGTTTCTTGTATTTAAAAATATAATTTTTACTGAACTAAGTTTTTATTTTGCATAGATTGAATGATTAAATAGATTTGGAGATACATGTCAAAATAAAAGGACATTGATTTGGTCATTGTTTTTAAAATTTGAATGTAACTTTTGTTAATACATGAAATAAAAAGTTTGACATACATTTTAAGTGAGTATATTTTGTCCATAATTATATGTTTATTGTATGATTTTAAAGCTTGTGTAACATAAATATAAATATTTTAAATAAAATAAGAGATGTAGACTAGAAATATAAGGTTAAGTATAGTTATGTTCGGTTATTTTCGGGTATCCATTCGGGTTCGGGTATTACCCGTTCGGGTTCGGATATCCAATCTCTCCTAAATCAATACCCGTTCGGGTATTTTGCTATTTCGGTTCGGATTTCGGTTCGGGTTTTTCGGATCGGGTTCGGGTACGGATTCGGGTATCGGGTAAAATGCCCACCCCTACTCGAAAGTATTTAAACTAGAGAGATTTACAATATAAGGCATTTTTGACTTCTTAATTTCACTTTAGGACACTTCTTTCAGAGCACTTTTCTTTAAAGAATACTTGAATCCTAACATTTTTTAGTTCAAGTCCAACCACAAGGTTGACTAACTAAACAATTTCCTAATTCTATTTTTTCTCTTGTTTTTTTTCTTTTTATTTCTAATAAAAATTGAATCTGAAAAAAACAAAATCTCTCTGTCTCAAGATGTGTTGCAACATCATCTTCCTCAAGCTTCTATGTCTTCTTCTCCGTGTAAGCTTAAACTACCGTGAGTTCCAATCGTCGTCACTCATCTCAAAAAAATATCTGGTGATTTAGTGTTCGCCTTCTTCCAACGAAAATTATGGGTTCACTCTAAAGGCAATAATTATTTGGACCACCAGATAGCTCATCCTTGAAAGCTTTACCGTCGCGGTTCATCGTCAAGTCACAGCTGTGTTCAGATATCACCGAGGTGACCTCAGCTCAAGTTGTGACAGCTTGTCTGAAAGCTCCGGAGTAGTCACTTCTCGTCGTCGCAGCCATCTTCATATCGAGAAGCTCTAAAGCTCCAGTAATGGTAGATTTTTAGTTATTTTCACCATTGGTCTTCATAACTTTTAGTTTTTTTACAAATCGGCCCCAAATTTTGCAGATTGAAAAACATAATTTGGAATCAGCCTAGAATTTCAGATTTTGTATTTCAGAACCTCTCAATAATTTTACTAGTGGTCCTCATAATCTTAGATAGTTTTCACTTTAGCCCATAAACTTTCCATTATGCATAATATCTTCTTTATTTTGTCCCAAATTTCGAATTGCCATTCTAAATCATGTCGAATGCAAATGTACAAATATATACATTATATACATGGATCATTGTAAATAAGTTAGATTCTTTTTCACTAAATTAAGATATTTTATTTTGCAAATAGATATTCTACACCCTGTCAAATGTAAATGGACAAATATATGCCAAAGTTTTATTTTATAAATAGTTAGATTTTTCACTAAATTAGACGGTATAACAATTAAAATCATGACATATCAAGATGGAGTTGATAGATTTGTTTAGAATGATTTAAATTAAATGGTAACAACCATTAAATGCAATATAAACACTTAATTAAACCTAAAATTATCTATATTAATTAAAACAAGATATCCTAAATTTGTCTAAATGAAACCTAAAACGTATCTACCAAAATCTATCATGTGTACAAGTTAACTGGTGTAATTATAAGTCGTTGTACATATGGACAGAAATATTTTGGGTACACCTGATCATATACATGTAAATATACACGAAACACATACATACATATGTACATATAAATATACACAAAACATCATCTGGATTGCACAAGTTATCATAACTTGTGCAATGTACAAATGGATTGGTATGTATGTGTGATCTTCTGTGTAAAAATTGTACACACCTGTGCAATGTACAAATGGACTGGTATGTGTGTGTGATCTTCTGTGAAAAATTTTACAAATGGATAGTGAATATTTTGTGCACACCTACATGTAAATTTACACGAAACATCATATGCATTGCACAAATTATCATAACTTAATGTACAAATAAACCAGTGTACGTGTGATTGTTTGTGAAAGATTGTACACGTGGACAGTGAAATATTTTTGTACACGTGAACACTGAAATTTGTATGTACACACTGACAATATTTGCCCGTATAAATATTGAAACTTGCAAACATATGTAACATATCCTAAACTATGCAATGTACAAATGGACTTGTATGTGTGTTTGATCTTCTGTGAAAAATTATACATGTGGATAGTAAATATTTTTTGCACACCTACATGTCAATATATACGAAACACATACATACATATGTACATATAAATTTACACGAAACATCATATGCATTGCACAAGTTATCATAAATTTTTCAATGTACAAATAAACCAGTGTACGTGCAACTATTTGTGAAATATTGTATACGTGGACAATGAAATATATGTGTATACGTGAACACTGAAATTTGTCTGTACACATTGACAATATTTGTCGTATAAATATTGAAATATGCAAATATATGTAACATCTATCAGATATACAAGTTAACTTGTGTATATGTAAATTATAGTACATATTGATAGGGTCAATAAGTTTATGTACATAGTGTACATATAGATATACAAATGTATCAAAACCATAAAAAAAGTTTAAGAATATGTTTGTCAGTAAAATTTAAAACTTCTCATTTTAATTTATTCAATTTATATCATTAGAAATTAATAATTTTTACAAAAGTCAAATAGAAATGGAGTCGTTTAAAAGTGGTCAGAAACGATAACAAATGTATATTGTAGGGTTTAGAATACATTATTACAAGTTTCAGGAAAATTAAAAAGGATGTGTTTGCAAATTTTATTGTTTAGGACAAACTGAGAATAACCTAAAAATTAAAGGATCAAACATGCAAAAACATGAGATTTGGCCGTTGTTGTTTAAGCTTAATTGTGTGACTGTGTCTGCAGCCACCGCAACGGAATCCGAACATCACGACTACCACAAGGTACTGTCACAGCGCGAGGGAGATGAGTTGCAGAGCACGACATGAAGAAGGAAGTTGTTCATGTTGATTTCACGGCGAAAGAGGAGACGTGAAGACTGTAGAGACGACGTGAAGATTGAAGCGACGACGACTCTCGACGGCCACTACAACGAATTCAACAAGAAAAACTATCACGACGGGAAATGAGCAGTACCTAATTGAGCTTAGATGTGGCTATGAACCGAAAGAAGGAGGAGACACGGCGGAGATGGTTGCGTAATGGCAGTGTAGTTCATGAGACATTGTGAGAGAAGTGGTACAATGGCTTGGAATGGTGAGCACAACTTGCAGAGCACATCGAATCTAAGAGACCGCTCTACCAAAATGAAGAAGAAGAAGCCGGAGCTACGATTTTGGTGTTTGTCGGCGAGAATGAAAAACAATGGCGAACAATGGCGCTGTTCTTTTTTATGTTTCAAATTTTTAAAAATAAAAATAAAATAAAATATTTCTAACTGTTAAGAAAGTTAACCAAAAACTAGTCTCTAATTATGATTTGGTTAGAGAAAAGTACCTTAATAACAACTAGAGCTTGACCCGCGCCCCTGCGCGGATGTTTGATTTAACTTGTGTTCAACGAAATCTCATAAATTGATAGTTTACAAAAAAAATTCATGTATATTTTTATGCTTTGTCATCTACATAGAGTGCATAATATATTATATTATAATATAAATGTTTGATAATATTTTTTTGTACATAATATTATATTAAACTTTTATGACTTGATGCAATTTGATGTAATTATTCATATATTAATCTGTTTTTTTTTGTTAATTTATTTTAAAATGAATCAACATACTAAAAAATGTCAATATATGAATATTGATTTGGTTAGATAAGCTTTGAAATTTTAATTATTTAATTTAAATATATTTTAAATGCAGTAGAAAAATATTTAAATAAAAAGAAATAAGAAAGGAAGTATTTAATTTATTGTAAATGGAAAGACTAAATTGTAAATAACAGAAAGTATTTTTATACTACTATCCATGTTTCCAAACAGTTGTCATTTATATTGTTATTCATGTTTCCAAACAGTACCAAAAAGTACTTCAGTTTTAATAATATAGATAAGTGTCTTAGAGTGAAATAAAAAGTCACAAAGTGACTTTATATGGAAATCACTCTTTAAACTAACAAAATATGATTATATAATCCGAGTAAACATCTCCGACACAAAAAAACTAACTGTAGATAAACATCTAACAATATTTTAGAATGTCTAAATTAGTAAAATTAAATAAAGAGTTAGTGAATACGTTTATATTTTATTAGGATTTTGGTTCTGATGAGGTGTTACACCATATTCGAAGTATGTAATCCTAAACTTCATTCATGTAGTTCTATAAAAGCAAATTCATATTCCCCCATTCTAGATAAAATATTTTATAATGTATTCACACATGTTTATGTTAATTTTGTTTTACTTTTACTATGCACTTTACAATATTTATTAACTAATTATATTTAATTAACTAAAAATTCGTAAGTAATGGCTTTTTACAATATACAAAATTACTTTAAAGAATTAGAAATCTATTTTTGTCGAAAAGGAAAAAAAAAACTAAAAATAATTATTTTCAGAAACGAAAGGAGTATTTTCTAAGTGGGATTTGAAAACAGATTCAGTTTATTTTACCACTCTAAACTATGATGTTGTAAAATTTGCAAAAATATTTAAGTAGGCTTTTTGCAAATTTGACTCAAAACTCAAAGTTAAAGACAAAATTAACATTTTTTGTTCTATTCACCCCACATATTCATATTATTTACGAAAATGCAATTAATTTTTTTTGAAAATGGCTTTTTTACTCTCTCAACCTCATCATCTTCAAATATTTACAAGATTGTCATTACCATCAATACCCTAACCACCATGAACAACCAATTTGAAGCTCTTAATGCACCTAAAATCGATTTACACTCTCTCTTTCTCAATTTTTATGAACTAAAAACAACATTTCTTTCACTTTGTCTCCATATTCATCCAAAAACTCAAGTTTTTTATTCAAAAAATTTTATGGTTGGTAGAGCCATTCAAACATACTATTCTTGGTGGGTTACTTTCGTTTGAGGTTATGGGTAGTTGGAGAAGACTCTGTGTGCTAGGAAGTCATCTCACTAGTTTAAGGTATAAAATTGAATTTTTTTCCAGAACTGTTCGCGTAGAAGACTTACCCGTAAGTCGTCTAGCGGTAGAAAACTTACGGGTAAGTCTTCTGGTCAAAAAAGACGACTTACTTGTAAGTCGTCCAACTTTGTTTGTTAAAAAAATATAGAGAATACCCTAGACGACTTAACAGTAAGTCATCTAGGATAAAAGGGTGAATTTCGCATTTGACCGAATTGTGTCAGATATTTGACTTTTCCAGTAAGTCGTCTCTGGGAAAACAAAATTTTCAATATTTTATTAAAACTAGACGACTTATCTGTAAGTCAGCTCATGTTACTTTTGCAATTAGAAAATAAAGCTTAAATATTTAACTTTTCCAAGACGACTTACTCGGAAGTCGTCTAGTAAGACTACTTACTTGAAAGTCGTCTAGGATAAGCAAAGTCGTCCAGGATAAGCAAAGTCGTCCAGAATAAGCAAAGTCGTCCAGGATAAGCAAAGTCGTCCAGGATAAGCAAAGTCGTCCAGAATAAGCAAAGTCGTCCAGGATAAGCAAAGTCGTCCAGGATAAGCAAAGTCGACCAGGATAAGCAAAGTCATCCAGATTTTTTTCCGAGATTCTGGTCAAACCTTGCTTATCTCGGACGGCTTTCTCGGTAATCGTTTACCTGGACGACTTTCAAGTAAGTCGTTTGGGAAAAGTTAAATATTTAAACTTTATTTTTGAATTGCAAACTAACCTGAGATGACTTACATATAAGTCATCTAGCTTTAATAAAATATTGAAATTTTTGTTTTGGCAGAGACGACTTACTGGTAAGTCGTCCAGGAAAAGTCAAATATCTGACACAATTCAGTCAAATGCAAAACTAACCCGTTTATCCTGGTAAGTCGTCTAGAAATTTTTTAACAAACAAAGTTGGACGACTTACAAGTAAGTCTTCCCATTTAAAAGTAAATTGCAAAAATGACATGTTTGGACGACTTACTAGTAAGTCGTCTATGTCTTCCAAACGACTTACCCGTAAGTTGTTTGTGTCAATGTTTAGTAAACTTTAATTTTCTCTATGTTTACTAACGTGTTTTATTTTGAATTTTTGCAGATGATGCGTAAGTTACATGCAATGTATGGAAAATGGTTGTTGAAAGATTGCTATTGGGATTTTGTGGTTGATAATTTCAAAGGAGCGGGAATATTTTTGTTGAGTGAAGGTTTGACACATGTTGAACTTGTTGCAATGGCTCAAGAAGATTATAACCTGGACATGGGCATAAAATCTATGGAGATAACGTACTCATTACCAGCAGAAATGATGAAGGGTCCAGACACCCCTTCTATTCATGTTACAAGTGATAGACAAGTTCGAAACTTGCTCGAGATAACCAAAACGCATGGAGTACAGCTTTGTGTATCAAGCCTTAACAAGGTGGAAACGGTTTCAGAGGAAAAAGAAGAAGATGATGAAGATGATGAAGATGATGAAGATGATGAAGCTGATGAATTTTTGAAGATGATGATGATGATGATTTGTTTGAAGATGAAAATCATGATGGAGAGGAGGATGATGGGGAGAAGGATGTTAATATATATATTGTTGCTGAAGCGGGTGAGAATCATGAGGATTTCAGTGTTTATGTAAAGGTTAAAGATGAGGATGAGGAAGAAGATGATATGTGTTTTGAAGATTTCAAAAAGAAATATGCTATTGAAGGAGAAAGATCGATTGGTAACAATATCTATGTCAACCAGAGTTTTGTTAGCAAGGATGCACTGCTTTCAGAGCTGCGGTTGGCAGCAGTGAGGCATATGTTCTCCTTCAAAATATACAAGTCAACGAAAATTCTCCTTGAGGCAACATGTCTGGTTAGTGGTTGTGGATGGAAGATCAGAGCGAGTGTGAAATATGGGACAAACACATTTTGGGTAACAAAGTATGTGGAAACACATACATGCTCAGTGGGAGACCAAATCGCTCAGCGGAGACAATGTACTCCGAAGTATGTTGGTAGGCTTTTCATTAATCGTGTTAGAATCATTGATGGGTTGAATCCGCAACATATCACTAATGCAATGAAGAACATGTTTGGCATGACGCTTGATTACACCACTTCATACAAAGCACTGTTATATGCACAAACATTGGTGAGAGGATCAGCAGAAGATGGGTATTCGCATCTGCCATCATATCTCGAGCAAATCTTCTTAGCAAATCCCGATTCTATCACGGCTATCGAACTTGATTCTATCAATAGATTTAAGTATCTATTTCTCTCTTTTGGAGCTTCTATCAAAGGTTTTAAGTATCAGAGAAGGGTCATTGTGGTGGATGGGACTCACCTAAGTGGGAAGTATGGTGGTGTTATGTTAGTATCAGCCACACAAGATGGAAATTTTCAGATATTTCCATTGGCTTTTGGGATCTTAGATGCTGAGGATGAACCTTCTTCGTAATGGTTTTTCATAAAATTAGCTAGTTGTGTACATGCCACAATCACCAGCTCGGGCCAGAGGTATGTTGGTCGATCTCTCATATGTGAATGGCTCCAGGGATAACTGGTCACGTTGTTCGATGGAAGCGCACTCAAAAAGAAGATAAGGGGCCATGTGGAGAAAAGACTCCATTACAACATCGAGTTCTTCTGGGGAGATACATGAACAAATGTTGTCCCAGACGACTATGTGTCTCTTAGGGATCAATATCCACAAAGCAATCCAATGAGTGTCCTTGCAGTTCACTGGCACATAGATATCATCACTATCCCCCCCCCACAACATGTTCGATTGGGAGAATGATGGTATAATGTCTGAATAATAATTCCACGCCCCACCAGAGAGTCTTCTTCCTAATCTGTAGAGATCGGGCTCCGAGTCCTTAAAATCGTTGTAGTGGATTCTCTATTGCTGAGCAAAGAGATGGTCAAGGAAGCACATTCTCTCACTCTTGAAATGTTGTGGCACATTAATCCAAGCATCCATATGCTGCATATAAAATGATACAAGTCAGAAGATATCAGACAAATTACTAGTAAGTCGTCTACAAAGTCTTCTACGTAGAAGACTTACCAGACGACTTATCAGTAAGTCATCTAGTAAGTCTTCTAAGTCATAGCAGAAGACTTACACAGTCCTCCATCCAAGATACAGAGGTCCGGATGGTATGATACACACAAGTTGGACTTGTACGTATTTTATTCTCGAGAGGTGTTCTATAATGACTGCAAACACAAAAAGTTGAAAAGTAATCAGTTTTTGTAGACTAAAGCAAGCTATTGTGGGAAAAGCAATCACTTACAGATCAGTTTTCAACCAATCAACGAGCTCCTTCAACTTATTCTTGTCAATTGGTGCAATGGACAAAGCTTTTTGTTTGCCGTATAAGGAGATTGCTGTGAGGCATAAAGTTTCCTTGTTCGATCACTCTTTGCACGGCAAAGTGCCAAAGCAGCATCCTTCTTTTCCTGATATCTAGCATCCTTCTGTTGTAAATCCGAAATAGTGGGTGCTTGTTCGTCCAATAGAACAAGGCTCGCATCTGCGGACATATTTGGAGCTTTATCCTCCGGCACGCTCTTTCTTCCCGCGTTCGCCCCATTAACACTTTCACTCTGCAATTTACAAGATGAGTTTATACAATATTAGCCAAAACAAAACAAGCACAATATAAACAAAAATCCATTTCAAACAATAATAACCAAAGATCCATTTCAAACATGAAACAAAGTCCATAAACAAAGATCCATGTCACATATGTTCTGACATACAAGAAACAAAGCAAATCCAACTTTCAATTATCATTCTTAAGACTTTTTCTAGTCAATCTCTTGTTGGGAGAGGATTTGTTACTAACCCCGGGTTCGTGCGAGGATGTTCCTTTCCCTTTAGGTTGAGAGGTAGTGTGTTGACATGATGTCATTTTCTCTTTTTGGTGATACCAACCTTCTTCTCCACAACTTCCACCCTTTCCGACAGATGCTTGATCTCCTTAAGGCACGTCCCAACCCCTTCCCTCATGGCATCAACTATGTCCTTGAAATTTCTTTTAAAATTTTCTTTGGTCATTCCACCAACAGTCGTAGTTACCTCTAAACGAGCCTATGTAGGAACCTCTTCACTAGCCTATGCAGGTGCCCCTTCACTAGCCTCTTTACGAGCTTTCTTCCGAGGTCTTAGACTGTCTTCCTTCACCACAACTATCTCTTTCTTCGCTGAACTCCCAACCACCCGCTTTTTATTGACCCAAGTACCGGGGACTTCCCAGAAATTCATGGGCCACTTCCACGGTCTCTGATTAAACATGACTTTAATTATGTTCTCCGCAGCTGGGTCCTTAACATCAGAGTCCCATTTCAGAAACATTTCACCAATGTCCTTCTGAACAAATTTGATCACCGTAGTCTGCAATAAATAGAAGATATGAACTTAGATATATGACGGATTAAGAAAGATGGAAAGACTTTCCAGACAACTTAATTATAAGTTTTCTACTAAGTCGTCCAGCTGGAAGACTTTCCAGACGACTTAATTAGAAGTTTTCTACTTAGTCATCCAGCTGGAAGACTTTCCAGACGACTTAATTATAAGTCTTCTACTAAGTCGTCCAGTTGGAAGACTTTCCAGATGACTTAATTATAAGTTTTCTGCGAAGTCTTTTGGATTGAAGTAAATACATGTATGCAGATAGCATCTTTAAAGCATATGAGTCCTTTTCCACCCATGTAAACCATTATCGGTGGAGACGATATGTTTGGTAAGGGATTACCATAATTAGCACCCAACTCCGGCAGAGTTGTGTACACCTAGACCTGGAGGGCTTGTACAAACCCATCAACAGTGTAACAACCCGAAATATCTTTGCCCTTCACAGAGTCCATCAACACCTTAAACGCGACTCTCCCCCATGGATAATTCTCAAACCGCCCTAACTCCATCACTAGCCTTGCCAAACTAACCCTTGTAGGGTTTGAATACTTTCTCCCTTCAATGTATCTAGTGAAGATGGCAAGATACCTGAGCTGCTTGCGATCATCCTGAGACCACCCTTCGCATCTCTCAAGTGATGCTATTATCTGCTCAGTAGATGGCCCAGCTTCAACATGAACTCCCAACATCCCCCAGAAAGAAACCAACTCCTTTGTAACAACACACTTCAGTCTCTCAAGGTCTTCGATGTACTCGAAGTTTAGACCAGTGAGGTTTTCAAACTCTAACAGTGAAAACCTCACAGGTTGTGGAACAACGAGACTCCACACCTCATACTTCTTCTTTATGTCCAGCTGGAAACCGAGCATGTAGTTAAGCAGCCTTGAAGCTCAAGCAAATCCTAGCTCTTTGAATTTGATGAAAAGTCCCAACTTCGACTCCTTCAGCTCTTCATATTCGTCACCATGAAAAGCTTTCTTTAAAGCAGTATACAACTTTGAACAATTTGTATGATACAAAATGATATTCATTGCGGGGGGGGGGGGGGGGGGCTCTTCCCCTAATGTATGTAACCTACGGGGGAGTTCTGGAATATCAATTTTTTGTCTGCAAAACAATCAAAGACAACCATCTCAAACACACAACCATCTAGTATAACTTTTAATTATAAGTCTGGAAGACTTTCTAGACGACTTATAATTAAGTTGTCTAGCAAGTCTTCCAAGACTTCCAGTAGAACATTTTTAAAGCCTACCTAAAAATTTGGAGAAGATATAGTTGCATTCGACACAGCGGTTGTAGATCTGCAAAAATAGACGTGAAAAAAGAAGCACAGTGAGAACAAGTATATAAATTGATAGAGACAACGATTTATGTTCATCTTTCCCTCAATCAGTCACTCGACAATAAGAGATATAACTTACCAGCGGTGGAGTTAAACGAGACGCCTCTGAGAGAAATGGCGCTATGGTTTACAGAGAAACGACGCTAGGATTTCCTCTCAGATCTGAAATAGAGGAAGCGGCGGTGAGAATGATGGTGAGAACGATGGTGATAACGGCGGAGAGATAACCGGCGGTGAGAACTATGGATTAGACAGAATAGACGGAAATCGCCTTCGAAATCATCTTTAAGAGAAACAGCATTAGGGTTTTCTGAATTTCGCGAAAAGAGTGAATAAAAAAACATCTTATATATGTCTGGTAAATAATCCGGTTAGGTTTAAAAGTACATTGGTAAAATGGTAAAATTAAGGTTCAGTCTGGTTTGGACGACTTACTCGTAAGTTGTGTGTTGAATACTGTACATCCGACGACTTACTAGTAAGTCGTCTACCGTAAATATATTCACCAGGCGACTTACTAGTAAGTCGTCCCAGACCCTAAATTTAACCCGTAAACTAAATTGACTAAATTAACTAACTAACCATGTTATAAAATCAAATTATACTTAAATAGTGTTTACTATACATATAAATAAACACACTTACGTCAACTTTAAATATTTCAAAAAAATATTTATGCTTTCCAAAATCTAACCCTAAGAACACATACAATACTCTAACATATGTTGGCAAAACTTAAACCAAAGAATATCATGACTCACTACTTTCACTCATCTATGTTGAAAATAATTAACTTTTGTTATATCTTAATTATATCTCTTAAAACATATGTTCATTACATGATTTCAATTTTTTACTTATCAAAATATTTTTTACAAAAATTTTAAATTATTTCAAAAAGAACTATACTAGACGACTTTCAAGTAAGTCGTATGGACGATTTACTTGAAAGTCATCTGGACAGAAGACTTGCGGAGGTTAGAAAGAGAAATTTTTTTTGGTTTTCTTGTTTGTTCGCAAGGGGCTGGTTGTAATTTCAATAGTCTTTTAGGTTACTTTTGTATTTGATTCAAGTTTGAGTTTACTCTTACATTTAAAATCAACTTGTGAGTTATATTTGGCAATTCTCCTTTCGTTTAAACTGAAGTAAAGTGAGAACTTCATTTTGCTAAGGCAAGCCCACTTTTGTGACATCATGCATTTTCCCGAATTTGTTCATGATTAGAATACTCTTTTTATGTTTTAAAATATATGATATTTTGGATTTAGCGCACAAATATTAAAAATTTTACTTTTTCTAAAAACAAGTTTTAGAGATATAATTTTAAAATCATTCAACCAATTATAAAAAAATGTGAAAGTCACATAAAACCCGTTGAAAGTGACAAACACTCACACTTTAAATCTTGAACTTTTTTTACTAGTATACTAAACCTTCAAAGTGATATTTGTATGATAAAAATCTTAAGCTTGATTTACTTATGTATCAAATAAAAAGTTGACATGGAGAACATGTAAATGTGATGATGTGCCGTTTTTTTAAATATAACTGCTTAATTATTAAAAGAAATAAGAATTAATAAAAATCATAAAATTAAATAAAAAATAAGAGAAACTAAAATAAAAATTCAGAAAATAAAACAAAAAAAATAATTCAGAAAAAAATATAATATCAAAAATAAATTAGATTAAATTAAAATACTGTAAATTAAATAAAAATTAAAGAAAAACAAAAAATTGCAAAAAAAAAAAAGAAATTTCAAACTAGTTTTTTTTTTAATTACAAGATATTTGTAAGCAGATTTATCATAATTGACAATAATAATTTCAAAAATATCAATAATGATGATGTTGCTTTCTCACATAACCATTAACAATGACATTTTTACATACCTCTAATTATAGTTTCCGACATCATCGTTAAAAATGTCTGTAAATATATTAATAACGATGTTTTCGACAACCATCTTTTTTAAAATAGATATCTCAAGGTTTTAAAATAATAGGTATTGTCAAGTTTTTTTAACGATGATCTCGGAAACTATCGTTAGACATATGTTAACAATGAAATTATCCTTAGAGATATGTCAAAAATGATATTGTTACTATTTATGTGATAAACCACCATCGTCATCAATGATATGTTATGTTTTTTTTTTTTTAAATTGTGATTTAAAAGAGAATATTATGAATTTTTTTTTATTTTGTGATTTTTTCATTAATTGTTGTTTAATTTCTGAAATTTTAAAAAATTTCTATATTTTAATTTAATCTTTTTGATTTTTTTAAAAAATATTTTTAAATTTTCTGATTTTGTTTTATTTTTGAATTTGTATTTAACTTTCTGAATTTTATTTTAGTCATATGATTTTCTATTTAGTTTCGAGTTTTTATTTAATTTTTATTTATTTTATTAATTAAATAGTTATTTTTTGGAAAAATGACACATCATCACATTTACATGTTCTCGAGGTCAACTTTTTACTTGATGAACAAGTAATCCAAGTATGGAAACCGAAATTTGCACTGTCGATTTCCATTGAATTAGGAACGCAGGGTAAACCCTAGTTTTCTAAAGGTCCCGGATATTTGCTAAACCACACACCAATCAATCAAAATATGAAGTAAGGACAGATAAATAAAGTAAGAATAGAAAAGAGGGCAAATAGATGTCTTATTCCGAATTTACGTATGAGCATTTACAACTGGATAGGAGCCTTGGCTATAAGAGCTGTCGGTGAAATCCCTAGTTCTAACAACCTAAGACTGCCAAACCCTAGTTGAGTCACATCTCGAAAAACAAAAACGGAAAGTTCCCTAAATGGTCTAAGCGCTACGCTATGCTTGCTATGAGTGGAGATTTCCGTGTCCCCCTTGTATCATCACCCTTGAAGTCCTTAAATACTCCTCTAGAGGCGGTTTGTTATTCCCCCTTCTTCCCTTGGTCGAATTTATCGCTTCGCGGAAATATTCCTTTTTTTCCTCGATCTTCAATGATTATCTTTTGAAACTTAAGATTTATCCTCCAATCTTGACATTTAACTTCCGGACTTAACATTTATCCCTTCCTGCAAAATAAAAGATAATTTTTCACAAAGTTTGGGCACGATTTCAGATAAAATCGTGACTGGGCCTTTAGTCAAGTTTTACACCCTCTCGGGCCGTTTTTTGACTTAGGCGTTTGTACGTTTTTATCGAAAGAGCATTCTTAAGACAGCATCGTCTGAGAGTTAGGATCTTTCGTATGGGGCGTGCGACTCCAAGGGTTTAGTTAATTATTGTCGTCTTAACGATCAATCCCATCCTTTCACGAGAAAACGAGTTTCTTTCGGTAAATGTCCAATGTCAATCTTGATCGAGACAAAACAAAGATAAGTTTGATCAAGTTTCGTAAGAGTGATTTACGAGGACGAGGTGAAAATTGATTGATTGATCCAACTTGCCAGACTGGCGAATCGGATTGCTTGTGCTACCTAACTCACCCGTTTGGCGAGTTGGGCTTCTCCAACTCGCCAAACGGGGGAGTTGGTTGAGCCATGCCGTCCAATTCGCCTAATGGGAGAGTTGGTTAAGCCATGTTGTCTAACTCGCCGAACGGCGAGTTGGTCGGCCCACGCTGTCCAACTCGCCGGACGGGCGAGTTGGTCGGTTTGCATTGGCCAACTCGCCGAATAGGCGAGTTGGTCGGTTCTTGTGGTTTGATTTACCCGTTCGACGAGTTGGACGTCTTGCTCGGCCAACTTCTCCTTCCGGGGAATTGGATGATCAAGTCTTCTAGTCATTTCGTCGTATTGCTGCTCGGGGATACGGTTACCCAAGGTCTTAAGACAAACTCTTCCTGATGGCTCATTTATGGAGACTGTTCCTTCGTGGTCAGCCAAGATTTGACCTCGATTTTTCCAGTTCCTTTTTCCGAGATATTATCTCTTTCTTTCACAATGGGTGCATTTCCCGGTAGGTTTCTTACGTTGATTCTGACGTAACTGATTTTGACCCCAAAAGTTAGCCCCCAGCTCGCCAGAACTGTGATGTTCTTGCAAGCGTTTTTCGGGCATATTGGATGAATTAGGCGGAATCCGACGTCCAAAGCCTAGAGGTGAAATAGTGAATCATTTCTTTTATAAGTATGTGGAGTGGGTTTTTTAAATTCTTCACTTGCACATTTTCACAAATTTCTTTTCAAAAGATTTTCTCCTCTCTTTCCTTCCTTTGGTAAAAAGAAATTTATGTCTTCGAGAAGAAAGGTTTTCTCAAAGTCTCGTGACGACCGTTCTGTCCCTGATGGCTCCAGCTCGCAACACAATGATGATGTGCCAAAGGTGGAATTATCGGCTCACTCGGTTGATTCTGAAGAAGCCGAGGTGCACTGGACGGCCAGGGGAGAAGTGAAACCTCCCAAACCTGGTATGTTGGCCTTGCCTCTGTTTCCTGCCAACTCCATAGAGGGTTGTCCCAGCAGAAGCTGTCGAATGGGCTTGCTGCCATCCGGAGCCATTGTCGAGTTCCTGAATTAGTCGAATTTCGTCTTCCAGAGGCTGAGAGGTTGTTGAGTTTCCGCCCGAGGGTTACTTTACGTGTTATGAGGTGTACCTGACACAGTGCCATTTGTGGTTTCCTATTCCCGAGATTATAACGTGACTTCTCGATTGTTCCAGATATCGATTAGTCAAATAAACCCGTGTGGTTTGCAGCATGTTGTTGGGATTCTTGTGCTGAGTTACGAATTAGGTATGACCCTCGATGGCAACCATCTCGATGCTTTGTTTAAACCGGTCAAGAATTCTTCCATAGTTCAGTTTAGTCCTCTGTAACACCCATGGACCGTCCTAGGCCGGACTAACACGGAACGATCCAGAAGCGTTACAATTTGGCGAGCACCGCAGCCAGTACGGTCAAAACCTTAGAACAAATCCGAAGTCTCAACCAGTACGACCACGATACCTCCCCTCTAGACCTCGGTCTAAGGCTTGCCAACCCGTACTTCGGTCGAGAGTTGTGTAATGTTCGGACTAAACTTATTATCAGTGTTCTACGGGGATTTTAAATAAACAAGCATAATTTTATTTATTTTACAAAGTCGGGAACTCGACTAAAGTCCTCAGAGTACAACATTTAAAAAAAAACAAGTCAAACGGGTACTCATGGAAAACAAAACGAGTGAAAACATAAGCATCTTGGTCCTTGCAAACAACACCAGAAATCTACGCTGCCCTCGTCCTCCGTACCCCACAAACGCCCGAACCCTTAAGGTTACCTGCATTGTAGAAGAGGGAGCGAGTAATCATAAAATTACTTAGTGAGTTCCCAAAACAACAACAACAAACCCCTTCAGCCCATGCTTAAACAAACAACAAGCAAGCAAGCAATAACAACAATCATGCAATGCGGAAGATTAAACGTGAAACTACAACTAATGCAATGCAATAACTTAAACATGAATGCATTGCAAGACACTACACCCCAAGTCTCACCCCGAGACCTAACTACACACAAAACAGTCTAGACTCAATCCTAGACTCAAAGACTCAAAACACAAAACACAACAATACTCGAGTACCACAAAGTATGGAGCCCAAATGCTACAAACATTCTCGGGATCCCTTCACACACGGAGCCCTAACCCTCCTCCCTGAACTTTCCCGATCATAAACACAAAAGTTACATGAGCGGAAAACATCATCTCCGGAGAGTCCCACCGCGAAGGATATACCATCGGGCCACGTCGTCACGCAGCGCTCGTCCATGGGCGCGGCCCACTTTCACGTGACAAGCCATGGAGGGTAGGTCACTCCACCACTGAAGAATTGGTACACTCCCAATCTAACTCCGTGGTTCACGCACATCACCGGAGAGTCCCACCGCGAGGGATATACCACCGGGACAGCCACACACACAAAACACAACCACTAGCCTAAACTAAGACACAAACACAACACACACATTAGGGAGCTCCACCTCTAACCAACATGCAACACTTAGTCTAGACTAGGGACACACAACACACAAAAAGCGAGAGACACACCTAGACTCTACCCGACATAAGAGAGAGACTCACTCGAATCTCTATGAAAACCCCAAACTAGACCACTACGGCCTAGACACAACACAAGACTACACTACAATGCAATGCACTAGACACAAATGCATATGAATCGCCATGAAAGAGTTTCACTCAAATCCATGCGACTAACACCATAACATATGCAACTACACAACACTACAATGCATGTAAGTTACAACTTAACGACACACAAATGTACAAGCAATCTAACAACCTAACAACAAAATGCACTTAACATGATAAAAACACACAAGCATGGGGTCTACCAACTCCCCCCCCCCACACACACACACAAACAATGAAAGCGGTACTAGCTTAAGAACCACAGGGATCAAGCTCTCCAACCTGCACACACACACGGTTAATCACACAAAACACACACAAACACAAGGGAAAACCACCGAGGTCTTCACAAACCACAAGACAACACTAAAAGCTCAAGACCTAAGGGTTACACCAAAACTGATCAAAATGAGGCTAAAGGCTAAAAGAGAAATGGAACCTACAAAAGAATCATATAAGGTCTTACCACCTCTTCTATCACACCACAAGGGATCCTAAGACAAGGATTAACACACGGATTGAGCCTCCTACACTCACCTCACTCACTTACAAATTTTATCGGTTGTGGGTACTTTCTCTCTCAAAAAGAACAACAAGAAAAACTGAGAGAGAAAGCTCGGGGGGTTCCTAAACTCTTAAAACACAACCTAAGGGTCATATCTATAGCCAGAGAAGTAGGTGAGAACACATGAAACATGGGTTTACACTTGTCTCCATTTTATGTTCCAAAATCATGCATGAACGAAAATGCCATGAATCAGCTCCTTTACGTCCTATCTTCTAGAAGACTAACCACATTCTAGGATTCATTCGGTGCACGAAATCTCAGCTCCAAACTTGCTCTCCAAGGTTAGTTGCCACGACACATACAAAATCTACTCCTTAGGCTTGTCTCCGTAACTCAAGTATACCACCTTGTGTAGTAGAAGAGCCAATGAATGGGTTTTTTGTGCCTGGCATGTTTCCATTAGCTCTCCCCTTCATTCTCCAAACCGCCATTTAAGGCCCATTTTGCACTCTTGGGTCTTCAATCTTCTACTCTCTTCTATTTGTCCTCCAGCCCAATCCAACACTCTTCTTGGATCATATATGAAGCTATATGTCGTGGGATTGAAATAAAGAACTCATTCCTTGACCCAAAACTCCATTACCAATTTGTTGCCCATTATGGGTACAAAA
>CAJHQP010007145.1:0-33910 GCA_905132765.1 Moricandia arvensis
TTCAGGAAGAACAAGTGGTTCTGGTCTTCTCACACACACCAAACCCAACTTGAAATCACATACTGAACAACAATAGCCAACCTTGTAAAGGTTTTGCGGCATTCTTTATGGAAAACAGCAGTATCAACCCCACCTCATTGCAGCGATACCTCGTAATGTAAGAATTTATATTGCTGAAGAGGAAATCATCAGAACGTGAGCTGCACACCTGACAAGGACTAAAAACAAGCGAGTAAAAGGTATCAAAGGATGCTCGTGAAATTGTGGTATCTCTACTCTTTTCATGCTGATTGCTTACTTCCAAATCCACTGCTTTTCTCTTCTGCGGTGTAGTTTGGAAACTGTTTTTTTTGTTGTTTTTTTTCTTTCAGGATTTTTCAAAGTGGTTTATTCTTGTGGAGAAACAATTTGAACCAATAAACCCTTGGCCAAGCTTCGAGTTAGTTGTGGTAGTTGTCTGCCAATAAGTGCATTCACAAAGAGCATTGAAAAGTCTTCGAATCTAAACGTCAACTACCAAGGTACTCCAAATTTAATAAACTAGAAAATGACCCAAGCAGATTTTTTATTGCTGGTTCAAATATTTAATTTTTTAAGGATAAACAATGTGTTCGAAGTGTTATTTTGTAATTTTTATTATGTTTCTGAAAATCTAATTCCGATATAAATTTAGAAATAAAAGATAAATTTTATTTTACTTGTCAAATATATTCAGTGTTTAGACTTATAATAGTATTAACTAGAGTTTGATCCGCTCACCCGTGCGAATATTTATTTTTACTTCCTAATAAATAAATAATTATTATTTATAAATGATAATATATATTTAAAATTTTACCTATTAAAGAATTGTTTAGTATGAAATTTCTAAACATAATAATTTTATAGTTTATATTGTGTAATTTTCATTTTGTATTGTAAATATTGTATCACCCACATTTTTAAATTATGATTTGTGCATCTGCCAGGTGTATTTTATTTATTTATGGATCAAAATTTGATAATAGTGTATAGTAAAATTATTTTATATACTATTTAAAATCCCGTGATGTACATTTTATAGTCTTCAAAGTTTATTATATTTATTAATATTAAATGATCCGTGCAACTACACACATATTTTTTTCAATTTTCAATTTTCGTTAGTACTAAAATTATCATATCAAACTTTGGTTTGTAGAAAAATTTATCATATTAAATTTATGTTTTAAGGTTGTTTAATTTGACAATATATAATAAATGCAAAAAATTAAGATTATAGTTTATTATTAGCATTAAAATATAATTAAGTAGTTGTTGTAGTTTATGATTGATTTATGAAATGATTTACTACGTGGATCAAGGATTTGAGAGAATTTCATTTTTCTCAAATCTCTTCTAATTGTATCTAGCATTTATAATTTCTATATGATATCCAAGCTTATTGGAATAGTTATTTGTATAAGTTCTCCTAAATTCCACCTTATTGGAAAACTATGAATTTTGTCAATAAAATCCATCAACTAGGATTTGGTGGAGTTTGAATGATATTTAATAGTGAAAAAATAACAAATTAAAATATCACTTCCTATGATAGTATTTGAAACTTTTAAAAAAATAAAAAAAAATTCCTTCACATTTTTAAAAATAAAATCAAATGTTTTGAAATGAAATAAAATTACAAAATTATTTGAATTTTCTTTTTTTTTTAAATTTCTATATTTTTTAATATTTCAAAAAGTAACAATAATATCAAATTATGGTAATTTTAAAATTAAATTAAAATACATATTTAAATTTAAAATGCTTTTTCAAAAACTCTGAATTTTTTTCAAAACGCTATAAAGCTTGTGATAAATCTTTTTTAAGATTTATTCAATCTCAGATTTTTTTAAATTTAATCAAATCTTGAATTTTCTCAAATCATTAATTCAATAAGCCCCTTCTCCACACCCAAAGATTATTTAAAAATAGGTTTGTTTAATACTTCAGTGACATAGACTTGTCATTAAGTGGTAAATCTTAAGGTTACTTTTTTGTACTTCTATTTTAATAAGATATACTAGATTTTGACCCATATTTTGAAAACGAGGGATTTTCTTTTCTTAAGTTTTTATTTAAAAGAGATAAATATTTGTAGAATGTAAGATTTTTCATACATTTTATGTTTGTTTATAGAAAATTTATCATTGTACTCTTTTGTTCTTATTATTTCTTAAAATGATTATTTACGTTTACAAAATATTAATTGATTTTTTGAAAGGATGGTATATTTCTAATTAATAAATTTAATTATGGAGTGTTTATATATTTGCAAAGATTATTTTATTTACAATTTTAACTTATTAATAAACTATTATTTAAAAAATTAATACATACTGTAGTTTTAACTATACGTATTTAATGTTTCATGAAAGTGAATCTTATATTAAAAAAAATCTAATATTCTAACTAGAAACAACTAGAATGCTATGGTTTAATATGAGTTTTGTCAATCTAAATTACTAAACTCGGCCCAAATGGCCCAAGGACAAAACAAAATCTGTACCCACAAAAATCTATTGTGGTCATTCACTTTTACAGAGAAAACACAGAAAAGGAAAAGTTAAAAGAAAAATTGGCTCGAAGTTTCTTTGAGAAATCGATAATTTCTATGGATAAACCGACAATCAAGCTAACTAATCACGGTAGCAAATTCTTCCGCTTAAGTTTCAAACTGGAAAAAATCTTTTGATTTCCACATATCATATTTACAGAACCTTTTTTATTTTCTCACATGTCATCATATCACAACATTCGTTCTGTCACATGTTTATTGCTTTACATGGCAAGCAAAAGAAAAGAGTTAGAAAAATCAGCACCCAAAGGTATTAATACTTGATACATGGTCAGAGTGTGACACCCGTCTCCTCCTCTCTCGAGAACGGTGTGTTATATACGTAAAATCTTGAATTAAACCGATTTATAAAAAAACAAATAAAATATTAAAAAATTTAAAAAAATAAAAACATTTCCAAATTTAGAAACCGAAATAATATAAATCAAAATATCAACTAAAACCGAATGAAAACTGAAATAAAATACGACGTTCCCAAGACACCAAACCGTCCAGATATCCGGATACTCATCATGTTCATCTGAAAGGGGAAGAAAAAGGGGTGAGTAACAGGGGAGTCACTCAGTAAGGTATGGGATGCTAGACAAGCAAACCACTGACATGAGTAATAGAACTTCCACTATGGAATTTTAGCTCTAACATGAACAAACACGATGCCTAGAGCATCACACAAAACAATCAATGCGATGATAGAGTATAGCTAGTCCATACACCCCGCATTTCCTCATAAGGATATACATACTCTGCGTCGCTAGTACAGTCTGTCTATTTACTCCCGCCCATAACCAATCTGCGTCAGATTCAAACGTCTCTGCACCACGCCCCACACAACAATCTGCGCCGATAGTCCGAACGTCTCCGAACCCCCCGCCCACCACATCTGCTTTGATAGCCCAGGCATCTCTGAACCCCCGCCCACCACACATAGTCCCTACTAAATATATATATATTATATATATATATACATATTTATATATCATCAATTAACATCACACAATCCAATCAAAATTGAATCCTCTGGATCCCTAATTCCGGTTTACAATGAATTAATTAACTACCAATCATGACTCAACAGACTCAATTCAAACAAACGGATCATGTTTCAAAATCTAAACTATGATAGGAAGAATTCTACACCGGTACAAGATTTATGGAATAGACCCTCACCTTAGCCATGATCAAATGACCGGGAGTGAATCAAAAAATATAAGAGATCGCTTGACAACCTTGGGTTTCGACATGGATCTCAAATTATCGCCAGTGCCACACCATATTGGGTCAGAAAGAATAATGGTAAAACATAAGCCATAATTAAATTAAATATATAATTAATAATTAATCTAGGATTAAAGATTGATTGCAGCTCAACGGACAAGGGAAGAGACTGTTGGGCAATTATTAATGGCAAAAATTTGAAAAGAAATGGCCAGGCCCTTTTTGTACCAAGATGAGGAGATGCATAAGTCCCACATCGGATATAAACAAGAGAAATGGGCAATATATATATGTTGTAACACTTAAGCTTGTTCAAAGTCTTAGGAGAGAGGAGACACCCCACGCACGGCTCGGCGTGGGCTTGGGCTTTGGTAAATGTGGCCCCAGGGCCACTACAAGATGTTCTTTTTGGGCTCAATTAAGCTTAACGTCTTTGGCCCATTTTATACCCAAAAACAACATGCATTTCGTTTTAAAACGACAAGTAATTTGTCTACAAAATAAAAACGTCATGCAGTTTATCCTCTCAGGAATTTAAACGAAAAAAAAGTCAGAGATTCTTGGGGAATAAGTCTCGCAACTCAACTTCCCTCGATCTCCACGAGATTTTTGCCCACGTGAAGCAACCGTTACGGAAAGTGGCTCTCTTCGTTCTCTTTAAATAAACCCAACTCCTCTTCTTCATTGTTTTAACGTTTTACAACAACGAAACCAGCAATCAAAATCCCTAAGCGTAAGTCATTAGTAAAGAGTGTTTCGTAGATTTACAGTTCGTTAAGGACGTTCATGGGTGAAGCGTGAATCGTCTATCATGGTTGTATCCTGGACTCTAATTCGTACAAGTCCATCTCACTATGGAGCGAATATTAAGAGTTAAGGAAAGAGATTCGTCTCGATTCCATTGTCTATATTTCTAATCGTTTTCTTCTCGGGTTTTATCTCGTCTTTAGAATCGTATATTTCCTTAACGTCGCTTTATTTTTTATCGTTTATATCGATTCGGTTTTACGGCTTCTATAGTCTTAACTCTTAATCGCTTCTATTACATATAAGCTTTAATCGGATTGATCTTATACGTTTTTATAAAAACGATTTCAAGGATTTCTAATACGGTTATTTTTTTTATGTTGAAACGGTGTTTGCGATTTACTTTACAAACGTCCGCGAAACATTTCTTGTTTATCTGAAATGGTTTGCGTTTAGCTTCGTAGCTCTATCGCAAAATGTTTTTTGTTACATGAATCATAAAAAAAATGTTTATAAAAACGATTCGTTTTCACAATAGCTTTCCAAAGCGAGTTTGTGAAACAATCTACAAGTCTACACAAACGGTTTCTGCAAACGCTTTTAAGCGAGTTTGCAAAACGTTTTTCAGACTTATATCGATATGATTTGGTGGTTTGTAACGCTTTAAGCGATCTACTAAAAACACCAAAAATGACAATCGATTTTAAACTATTATTTATTTGAAATAATATGTTATTTGTTGATTGGAGTCTAATCCGCTTTCATGTTTTCTCAACAGAAAAATGACGGATACTAACAACACCCCCATTGACACCACCATTGATACGCAAACTTTACTCAACGTTGTTCAACTTGATGCAACCATGACAATTGTTGATGCAACAGCAACAACCGCTGCAACACGACACGTACTCTTCCAGTGGGAAATGTTGCTGATGAAACCACGCGCTGTAGCCTGTTCGGTGCTGGTCTCTATCAAACGGGTCCTATTCAAGGAACCACAAGTGCTCTGGTTGTAGTTCCAACTCCTCTGACTGTACCAAGCTTGTTCACTCAAGGATTAATGCCAGAAAAAATTTGATGGCAAAGGCTTCAAAACATGGGAAAAGAAGATGATGTTCTTCCTGACAACAATGAAGCTGGATAAACTCACCCAGGAGGACAAGCCTCTTGTCCCTTACAGGATTGATGATGTGTACACTCTTGCAAGTGTTGATAGTTGGTTGCAATCCGACTACATCTGCAAAGAATATATTTTGGGTCGCCTTATTGACCCTTTGTACCAAGTCTACTGTGAGATTCCCACGTCAAAAGAACTATGGAGATCACTGGACAAGAAGTACAGAGGTGAGGAGGCTGGATGTCAGAAGTATGTGGTTGCAAAATTCCATGACTCCAAAATGGTGGATTCAAAACTAATCATGGATCAGGTAGAAGCGTTTCAGCTCATTTGCCATGAAATTGCTGCTGAAGAAATGTCCATCTGTGAGACATTCACAACTCTCAGCTTTATCCAAAAGCTTCCTCCAAGCTATGCAGAATTCAAGAACTACCTGAAGCATAAAAGAAGAAGATGGGACTCGAAGATCTCATTCAGAGGTTTCAGATGGAAGCCAGGAACTGCAATGATGACAAGCTGCTCCAAACTAAAGAGCATAGTGTCAACGTGGCTGAAATGAAAGGTAAAGGAAAGGAAATTGTCCGATCTCCTGCAAAACCTTTCAAAACAGCTGCAAATTTGAAGGCTTATGGTCCAAACTTTAAGAAGAAAGGCATTGAGATCAAGGCAAATGTGGAGAAATTCAAGGGAAAATGTCACTACTGCCACAAAGTTGGTCACATGACTACTGAGTATCGCAGCAAGATCAGAGATGAGAAGGCTCAGGCGAATCTCACTGAAGAAGATCTCGTTGTAGTGGTGACTGAAGTCAACATGGTTGAAAGCAACAAACCGAAGGAATGGTGGTATGACACTGGTGCCACTACCCCACATTTGCACTGATAGGAGCGATGTTCAGTACCTACCAGAAAAGCAAGACTCAGGAGAAGTTGTTCATGGGGAACACTACAGTCTCCAAGATTGAAGGCCGCGGCAAGGTGGTTCTGAAGATAACATCTGGACGTGAAGTCACTCTGTAGAATGTGAAGCATGTGCCTGACATGAGGAAGAACTTGGTCTCGGGAACCTTGGTCAGCAAGAATGGATTCGCCACAACTCTTGAGGCGGACAAGCTCGTGATTAAGAAGAATGGGATGTATTTGGGAAAAGGGTATGTTAAGGATGGACTGGTCAAGATGAATGTAATGACAGTCCTTCCAAAAATTGTAGCTCAAAAAGTTTCAATGAATAAGAAAGAGTCAGTTGCTTATTTGGTTGAGTCTTTTAATATATGGAATGAAAGATTAGGCCATGTAAACTACAAATCGATACAAAGATTAATGAATCAAAACTTAATCCCCAAAATGCAATACAAGTAAACAAAAATGTGAAGTATGCGTACAGGCTAATCTCACAAAAACGCCATCACCTCGTGTTAAAGAACTAACAAACCTCTATATTTAATTCACACAGATTTATGTGACTTAAAATACATGCAAACTAGAGGTGGGAAAAAGTACTTTGTGACCTTCATAGACGACTGCACAAAATATTGTTATGTATACTTATTACATAGCAAAGATAAAACCTTAGAAAAATTCAAAGAATTTAAACTCGAGGTCAAAAATCAGGCTTAAAAACAACTATTAAAACAGTTAGAAGCGACAGAGGAGGCCATTATGATGGTTCATTTAATGCATTTTGTAAAGAATTTGGAATAATTCATCAAACTAGAGCTCCTTATTCACCAGAATCCAATAGAGTTGCTGAACACAAAAATCGAACTCTAAAAGAGATGATGAATGCAATGTTGCAGGAATCTGGGTTACCCCATAACATGTGGGGGGAAGCGTTGCCTTACCACTAATTATATCCTCAACAAAATTTCACACAAAGTAACTGGCAAAACTCCATATGAACTATGGAAAGGTAATTTACCTTCGTATAAATACCTCAAAGTGTGGGAGTGCTTAGCAAAGTTGCGGTACCGCCCACCAAAGAAGGTCACTATTGGACATAAAACAGTGGATTGCATCTTCATCGGATATGCAAATAATAGTAGTGCATATCGATTTCTGATATATAAATCTGAAATATCAGATATTCATGAAAATACAGTAATGGAATCAAGAAATACATCATTCTTCGAAAACATTTTTCCTTGCAAGGAAAAACAAGCTTCAAAACGAACTCGAGAAGAAAAGAGACCACAATATTTCAGAAACTTAGTCAAATGTAGAAATTTCTGTTATTGATACTTCAGAAAATAGAAAAGATGAACCTAGAAGGAGCAAAAGAGCTCGAAAGGATAAATCTTTTGGTGAAGATTTTTTAATGGTATTTTTAGTAGAAAATGATCCAAAAACCTTGGCAGAAGCCATGTCCCTCACCAAACGCTCCAATTTTGGGAACGAAGCCGTCAAAAAGTGAATTTGATTCTATCATGCAAAATTATACATGGTAATATGATTTACCACCATGCTGCAAAGCATTAAGGAATATATGGATAATGAAGCGAACACTAAAAGAAAACTCGGCCATTACTAGGACGGGGTATTCCTCGTAATATCCTAGTAAATGGCCATTTACTAGGAAATTACGAGGAAAACTCGTTTCCTCGAAACACGTTCATCGTAAAGCCTTTTTCCTCGTAAGGTCGTAGCTAATTTACGAGGAAACATTTCCCTCGTAAAGGCCGTGGGTTGGTTTTCCTCGTAAGCTCCTCGTAGGGTTTCCTCGTAACATCGTAGTAACGTTTTCCTAGTAAGATCGTAGTAAATTCTTACGAGGAACTTACTAGAACATGTTACGAGGATTTTACTTGGAATCCTTACGAGGATTTTGCTTCGAATGGTTTTTTTCCCTATTAAAAAAAATAATTATAAATATAATTATTTTAAAAAAAAAATAAAAAATCAAATTATAAATAAAAACTAAAAACAAATATTTTATAAATAACTAATAATATACAGAAAGTCTTAAAATTCATAATATACAATTAAAAAAAAACTACGGATGGTGGCCGTGAAATTGCTGAACGAAGGTCGTCCTGGCTCGGGAAATCCTCTACATAGTTGGTGGCCGGCTGTGACTGTGATGGTGGACTGCTGTTGGGTGGAATCCCTCCGCCTTCCCGTCTCTGATGCAACATCTCATCCAAATGCGGGTTTCCAACCGCCATAAATCTCGAGGACATTGGTGAGAGAAGTGACATGGTCAGTGAGCGAAGACAATCTGAGCGTAGCTGAGCGTTGACATCGTGTTGCTCCTGATGATAAGACGATGTCGCTGCAGGGAACATCGTTAACCGAGCCAATCCCAATGATACGCCCCTTTTTCCTATGGGTGACCTGTAAATAAAAATATTAATAACATTAAGAAAAAAAAATTTAAAAAAATTTAAAATTAATAGTAAAACCAAATTATTTACCTGCTCGTAAATCTTATCCACTTCAACAGTGGATAATATGACTGGAGTCCCAGCCTGCTGAGTCAACTGGGTCTGGCGCTCGCTCAACCTCGGGCAACAACCTCGTTGTAGATCTGCTCGGAAGCAGGATCTACAAACTGCCCCAGCCTTGTTCCGGTGGGTCCTCTCGTAAAGGTCTTTCAGAGATGGAAGAACTCCTGTCTCCTTAGCCTAAAATTAATTTATAAATTAAATATTAATTTGGAATATTCAAATAAAATAAAAATTAAATAGATTAAAAATCATCTTACCATGTCTAGACGAATTCCCGCGTGAGGTTTTTCGACCCGTGGTGTGAAGCACCTTCGTGTTGCCAATGCTCGTCTTTGGTCATGCGGTTCCCGGAGTTTGTGTTG
Source organism: Moricandia arvensis (assembly GCA_905132765.1). Lineage (NCBI taxonomy): Eukaryota > Viridiplantae > Streptophyta > Magnoliopsida > Brassicales > Brassicaceae > Moricandia > Moricandia arvensis. The sequence goes on from CAJHQP010007145.1 coordinate 9,483, forward strand.
GAGGTTCTGACCGAGTCCACCAACTCCCAATAGCTGATGAGGCCATCCCACACCGTGGTTGTGAGGCAATCGGGTTTCCCGGCCTCGTAACTATCCACCTGATTTAAAAAAAAAATAGAATTAAATTTAAGTCAGTATATAATATTTTAAAACTATATATATATTATAATTTATAAATCTATTATACACCTGATAGTCGCCCTTCCAGTTGTAGACCATGTCGAGCAATCGTGCTCTTGCCTTGGCCTCAAACTCTTCTTCACCCGCTGGTGAATCCCAATAGACCAGCGATACTTTTGCTGTAACCAGAAAAAATAAAAGACGGATTAGTTCAATAATATCAATAATTTTAAATAATTAAAAATAAATTAACTAATTAAACTTACAGCAACGATTTGAACCACGTCCATTTTGTGTGGCTCGCCGTCATCTTCCAGTTTGGAGCTAGATCGGGAAAGTATCCCTTAATGCAGTCCGAGACGCTAGATCCGACACAATTGTCAACACCAAACCTGGAAAGACACAAAATAAATCATTAATTAGATTAATTTCTAAATATTTTGTTAACTAAGAAATAAAAAAAAACTTTTTTAAATTAAAACATACCATAATACCTTAGAAAAATTCAAAGAATTTAAACTCGAGGTCAAAAATCAGCTTAAAACAACTATTAAAACAGTTGGAAGCGACACGAGGAGGCCATTATGATGGTTCATTTAATGCATTTTGTAAAGAATTTGGAATAATTCATCCAAACTAGAGCTCCTTATTCACCAGAATCCAATAGAGTTGCTGAACGCAAAAATCGAACTCTAAAAGAGATGATGAATGCAATGTTGCAGGAATCTGGGTTACCCCATAACATGTGGGGGGAAGCGTTGCTTACCACTAATTATATCCTCACAAAAATTCCACACAAAGTAACTGGCAAAACTCCATATGAACTATGGAAAGGTAATTTACCTTCGTATAAATACCTCAAAGTGTGGGAGTGCTTAGCAAAGTTGGCGGTACCGCCACCAAAGAAGGTCACTATTGGACCTAAAACAGTGGATTGCATCTTCATCGGATATGCAAATAATAGTAGTGCATATCGATTTCTGATATATAAATCTGAAATATCAGATATTCATGAAAATACAGTAATGGAATCAAGAAATACATCATTCTTCGAAAACATTTTTCCTTGCAAGGAAAAACAAGGTTCAAAACGAACTCGAGAAGAAAGAGACCACAATATTTCAGAAACTGAGTCAAATGTAGAAATTTCTGTTATTGATACTTCAGAAAATAGAAAAGATGAACCTAGAAGGAGCAAAAGAGCTCGAAAGGATAAATCTTTTTGGTGAAGATTTTTTAATGGTATTTTTAGTAGAAAATGATCCAAAAACCTTGGCAGAAGCCATGTCCCTCACCAAACGCTCCATTTTGGAACGAAGCCGTCAAAAGTGAATTTGATTCTATCATGCAAAATTATACATGGTATATGATTTACCACCATGCTGCAAAGCATTAAGGAATATATGGATAATGAAGCGAACACTACAAGAAAACTCGGCCATTACTAGGACGGGTATTCCTCGTAATATCCTAGTAAATGGCCATTTACTAGGAAATTTACGAGGAAACTCGTTTCCTCGAAACACGTTCATCGTAAAGCCTTTTTCCTCGTAAGGTCGTAGCTAATTTACGAGGAAACATTTCCTCGTAAAGGCGTGGGTTGGTTTTCCTCGTAAGCTCCTCGTAGGGTTTCCTCGTAACATCGTAGTAACGTTTTCCTAGTAAGATCGTAGTAAATTCTTACGAGGAACTTACTAGAACATGTTACGAGGATTTTACTTGGAATCCTTACGAGGATTTTGCTTCGAAATGGTTTTTTCCCTATTAAAAAAAATAATTATAAATATAATTATTTTTAAAAAAAATTAAAAAAATCAAATTATAAATAAAAACTAAAAAACAAAATATTTTATAAATAACTAAATAATATACAGAAAGTCTTAAAATTCATAATATACAATTAAAAAAAAAACTACGGATGGTGGCCGTGAAATTGCTGAACGAAGTCGTCCTGGCTCGGGAAATCCTCTACATAGTTGGTGGCCGGCTGTGACTGTGATGGTGGATGCTGTTGGGTTGGAATCCCTCCGCCTTCCCGTCTCTGATGGCAACATCTCATCCAAATGCGGGTTTCCAACCGCCATAATCTCGAGGACATTGGTGAGAGAAGTGACATGGTCAGTGAGCGAAGACAACTCCGAGCGTAGCTGAGCGTTGACATCGTGTTGCTCCTGATGATAAGACGATGTCGCTGCAGGGACATCGTTAACCGAGCCAATCCCGATGATACGCCCCTTTTTCCTAGGGGCGACCTGTAAATAAAAATATTAATAACATTAAGAAAAAAAAATTTAAAAAAATTTAAAATTAATAGTAAAACCAAATTATTTACCTGCTCGTAAATCTTATCCACTTCAACAGTTGATAATATGACTGGAGTCCCAGCCTGCTGAGTCAACTGGGTCTGGCGCTCGTCAACTCGGGCAACAACCTCGTTGTAGATCTGCTCGGAAGCAGGATCTACAAACTGCCCAGCCTTGTTCCGGTGGGTCCTCTCGTAAAGGTCTTTCAGAGATGGAAGAACTCCTGTCTCCTTAGCCTAAAATTAATTTATAAATTAAATATTAATTTGGAATATTCAAATAAAATAAAAATTAAATAGATTAAAAATCATCTTACCATGTCTAGACGAATTCCCGCGTGAGGTTTTCGACCCGTGGTGTGAAGCACCTTCGTGTTGCCATGCTCGTCTTTGGTCATGCGGTTCCCGGAGTTTGTGTTGGAGGTTCCTGACCGAGTCCACCAACTCCCAATAGCTGATGAGGCCATCCCACACCGTGGTTGTGAGGCAATCGGGTTTACCGGCCTCGTAACCATCCACCTGATTTAAAAAAAAATAGAATTAATTTAAGTCAGTATATAATATTTTTAAAACTATATATATATTATAATTTATAAATCTATATACACCTGATAGTCGCCCTTCCAGTTGTAGACCATGTCGAGCAATCGTGCTCTTGCCTTGGCCTCAAACTCCTTCTTCACCCGCTGGTGAATCCCAATAGACCAGCGATACTTTTGCTGTAACCAGAAAAAATAAAAGACGGATTAGTTCAATAATATCAATAATTTTAAATAATTAAAATAAATTAACTAATTAAACTTACAGCAAACGATTTGAACCACGTCATTTTGTGTGGCTCGCCGTCATCTTCCAGTTTGGAGCTAGATCGGGAAAGTATCCCTTAATGCAGTCCGAGACGCTAGATCCGACACAATTGTCAACACCAAACCTGGAAAGACACAAAATAAATCATTAATTAGATTAATTTCTAAATATTTTGTTAACTAAGAAATAAAAAAAACTTTTTTAAAATTAAAACATACCATAATACCTTAGAAAAATTCAAAGAATTTAAACTCGAGGTCAAAAATCAGCTTAAAACAACTATTAAAACAGTTGGAAGCGACAGAGGAGGCCATTATGATGGTTCATTTAATGCATTTTGTAAAGAATTTGGAATAATTCATCAACTAGAGCTCCTTATTCACCAGAATCCAATAGAGTTGCTGAACGCAAAAATCGAACTCTAAAAGAGATGATGAAATGCAATGTTGCAGGAATCTGGGTTACCCATAACATGTGGGGGGAAGCGTTGCTTACCACTAATTATATCCCTCAACAAAATTCCACACAAAGTAACTGGCAAAACTCCATATGAACTATGGAAAGGTAATTTACCTTCGTATAAATACCTCAAAGTGTGGGAGTGCTTAGCAAAAGTTGCGGTACCGCCACCAAAGAAGGTCACTATTGGACCTAAAACAGTGGATTGCATCTTCATCGGATATGCAAATAATAGTAGTGCATATCGATTTCTGATATATAAATCTGAAATATCAGATATTCATGAAAATACAGTAATGGAATCAAGAAATACATCATTCTTCGAAAACATTTTTCCTTGCAAGGAAAAACAAGGTTCAAAACGAACTCGAGAAGAAAGAGACCACAATATTTCAGAAACTGAGTCAAATGTAGAAATTTCCTGTTATTGATACTTCAGAAAATAGAAAAGAATGAACCTAGAAGGAGCAAAAGAGCTCGAAAGGATAAATCTTTTGGTGAAGATTTTTTAATGGTATTTTTAGTAGAAAATGATCCAAAAACCTTGGCAGAAGCCATGTCCTCACCAAACGCTCCATTTTGGAACGAAGCCGTCAAAAGTGAATTTGAGGCCATCCCCACCCGTGGTTGTGAGGCAATCGGGTTTCCCGGCCTCGTAACCATCCACCTGATTTAAAAAAAAATAGAATTAATTTAAGTCAGTATATAATATTTTTAAACTATATATATATATATATATTATAATTTATAAATCTATATATACCTGATAGTCGCCCTTCCAGTTGTAGACCATGTCGAGCAATCGTGCTCTTGCCTTGGCCTCAAACTCCTTCTTCACCCGCTGGTGAATCCCAATAGACCAGCGATACTTTTGCTGTAACCAAGAAAAAATAAAAGACGGATTAGTTCAGTAATATCAATAATTTTAAATAATTAAAAATAAATTAACTAATTAAACTTACAGCAAACGATTTGAACCACGTCTTTTTGTGTGGCTCGCCGTCATCTTCCAGTTTGGAGCCTGGATCGGGGAAAGTATCCCTTAATGCAGTCCGAGACGCCTAGATCCGACACAATTGTCAACACCAAACCTGGAAAGACACAAAATAAATCATTAATTAGATTAATTTCTAAATATTTTGTTAATTAAGAAATAAATAAAAAAAACTTTTTTAAAATTAAAACATACCATAATACGTTTCGGCCGTCCCGTCGGATAGGATCTAACTCTGCCAGCCCTTCTCTGCCTGGAAGGGCCAAAATATCCTCCACCGTGTACACCGCAAAGGGTGCGTTCGGCGGCACATCCAAATCAGGATGAACCCCGACCGGTGGAGGAGGAGGAGGATGTGGTTCCCGGGACACCGTAGAAGCTCCCTGAGTATCGGGAATCGAAGATGAACCGGGAGCTGACAAAGATGAACCCGGAGCATCCTGACGCCCAAACATGTCTCCGTAGTGACTCCCCTCGAGAGACGACGTCCTCTTACCGGCAGCCTTAGCAAGCCTTGCTCTGTCTAGGCATCTATATTTTTAAATAAAAAATCAAAACATTAATTCCCATAATTTAAAAAAACACTAAATAAAAGTAACCAACATAATCTAAATTCCCTAAACTAACCACCTAATCTAAATTCCCTAAGCTAACCACCTAATCTAAATTCCCTAATCTAATCACCTAACTACGAATTAGAGAGTACCTTTAGAGGATTTAGAGAGAAGGTTACTAGCAAATGAGAAACTGGATTGCTCGAGTATATATAAGGAATTTGGTTTCCTCGTAAAGCCCTAGTAATTATACTAGGACCTTACGAGGAAATACATATGCCCGTGTTTCTATTTCCTCGTAAGGTCCTCGTAGCATGTTACTAGGGCTTTACGAGGAAAAGCCTTTAGGAGGAAATTGCTATGCCCGTGTTTTTTTTCCTCGTTAAGCCCTAGTAAACCTTACTAGGACCTTACGAGGAAATAGATATGCCCCGTGTTTCTTTTACTAGGGTTTTACGAGGAAAGGGTTTATAAATCCCTAAACTCGAAACCCCAAACCCCAAACCACAACTTCCCTTAACTTATAACCTCTTCTACAACCAAACTCCTAACCTCTTCTACCACATAAACCCCAAACCCCAAATGCAAATTGATTTTGTGATTAAACAAACTTAAAACATATATAAAACAAATTCATTTTTGTGATTAAACAAACTTATAAACATACATAATTCATTCGGATACATTGTCGTCATCTGTTGAAACATCATCATTTTCTAAAAACTCGTCGTCTACACCTTCGTCCGTTGAGTGATCAGGAACATCTTCGGTATTCACGATTATGCGGATCAATGAGTAAGAATTCATCAATTTCTGCTTCAACTACCTCGATCTCAATTGGTGTTTTCTTCTTGTAATGGTGGTTCATCTCCAGCGATTATTCGTCCTCGAGGTGTAACTTTGATAACAGCTAACCAGTTTTATTCCCGAGGTAGTAATCCGAGGGTATGGAATGAAGCAAACTTGATCAGCTTGGGAAGCTAATATGAAAGGCTCGAACTTATTGTACCTACGAAAATAATCATTATGTAAAATTTAATTAATACTGAAAACCTGGATATTAAAAAAAAAAGAATTTGGTGTACCTTCGTCCACCGTTGACATCAACTACATTGTTCTTGTTAATCCGAACACCTCTGTTTACGACGGGGTCGTACCACTCACACTTGAAGATAACGCATTTCAAACCCATACCCGGGAAATTGAACTTCATAAATCTCCTGCAAGATCCCGTAGAAATCTGTTTCGCCTTTCACACAAATTCCATAATTACTTGTCTCCCGGTGTCTACCATAGTCATAGGTATGAAAAGTATAGCCTCGGTGAAATACATCGACGATGTAGTGACCTTTGCAACTGGACCTTGAAGTAATTCGCGAAACCATGCCGGGATACTCAGGATCGTCATAATCAACCTACAACAAATTAAAAAGTTAAATAATCTATTCTATTAAATAGAAGTCATGACTCATTTCATGTGTGATTTTTTTATTTGGACCATCATTAGAAAACTTTAATAAAATGTATTTCATTAAAACTAATGATAAAATATTTGTACTACTTTAAACATAATATCTTTTGATATCTTTATATTTTTAAATATAAATATATATATTAAAAATTATACCAAATCTTTTGAAAAAGATTTTAGCAAGATCTCAACATTAAATTATGTAACTATTTAATTAATTTCGAGTTATATAAAATATAATCATAGATTAATATACATTCAATTATATTTTATAAAATGAAAAATAAAAATTCTATACTTATATATACAATAATATATCATCTAAATAATATAAAAATTTGCTAAACGGTAATCTAAATTTGAAATCCGGATCAAAATTTAGTAGATATTAAATATAAATTAATTTTAAAATATGATTTTTCATAATATATTTTAATTTATTTAGTAATTAAATTCAAATCGAATAAGATAAAATATAAAATGTAAACTATAAAAGTTTTGTGTTTGTAATAGTTATATAAACATTTTAATATATGACTAAAGTTATAGTTATACTACAAAGTTATGATTTATATAATAAAGTCTATCAATAATTTATTATAATTTGGTGTTACATATTATATAATTTTATAATAATGTTTGAATTTATTATAATATTATTGGTTATACGGGTTTTCGTTCTATACTCAAGTTATAGTTTATATAATAAAATTACAATAATTTAATATAATTTTGTGTTATATATTATCTAACCTTATAATAATGTTTATGTGGCTTATACTATTATTATTATAATTTTTTATAAAGTTGTATTTTTTGTAGGAAAATTTATTTTAAAATTATAATATAACAATACTATTTTACATAATTTTTTTATATTTAAATTTAAAATATAGGAAAACTAATTCACCTACATGATAGATGAGTAAAATTTTGGGCATATATACAATAATATATTTTTTAAGTAAACTAAAAATTTCTAACGGTAATCTAACTTTGCAATCCTAATCAGATTTAGTATAAAGTCAATATAAAATAATTTAAAATATGACTTTAACATATATATTAATTTTATTTAATAATCATATGCAAATCCAATAAAATAATATAAATTAAGAAATGGATTGAAACTTTGGATATTAACATATAAATATAAAATTAATATATATATTATCTAAATAAATATTAAATTTTGCTAAATGGTAATCTAACTTTGAAACCTCAATCAAAATTTAATATAATTTAAATATAAAATAATTTTAAAATATGATTTTTATGTATATGTTAATATGTATACTATAAAATTATTGTGTTTGTAATAGTTATATAACATTTAAATATATAACTAATGTTATATGATGTAAAACAAATATTTATGTATATAAAATGAAAAATAAAACCGCGCGCGTTGCGCGGGTCAATTCTAGTTAGACATTAAACTTACTTTGCTAATGTTTGCATACAATTTAAGTTATAAATAAATATCTGTTTCTCACCACTTGATAAAGTGTTGATCTTTCCTTTTGTCTAACTCAGTTGTCGATATACCAGGTATTGCTTCCTCGACTTGAGTCTCAAATTGACTGTAAAATCATATATGTTATGTATTATATTTAATATTGAATATATATATATATATATATAATATAAGTTGTGTATGTTTATATATTTACCTTTCAAAATAAGCAATCATGGATGCTCGCAATTAAGAAGAATATAAAGGTGTGCACTATGGACGTCTTCAATCACTCGACCACCAAACTCTTTCAATTCCCACTCAATCGCCCAATTTGACAAAAGATGTCTGGAACATCATTTTCCATAATATGTCCGGCACGACACCACCATCATCATATCTTCTTGGGAGCTCGTTTCCTTGTACGTACTTTCGGTGCAAAGTAGTACGAAGTGAAATGTGATGTTTCTTCCATCAAACTTCCGCACAATAGACTCAGCTCTTGCTAGGTTTTTGCTTTTCCTTTCAAGTTTTCATGGCCTTTCATACTGATACATCCATCCATATGCACGGGTCCACGAAGTAATGCTTCATACGGTAGTGTGAACTAGGTTGTTCCATGACGTCGAAAAAAGTTGGCGGGAATATTTTTCCAAGTTGCAGATTAAGACGGGATGTTTTCATGAAGTTGTTGGACAACTCCACTTTAATGAGTATCGGGTGGCTCAGATCTCTCTAAAAATGCTCCAATTCCTTATATTATATCGAAACAAACAATTATCATATTAGTATATATTATATATATATATTAGATAATAATTAATCATGTCATTCTATTATATTAATTTAATTACCTGAAAGTTGGCTTCATGTACTTTTGCGGTAGTAGCTCTGCCCCAAACCGGCAACCAAAAGGGAAGTAGTCGACTGCATGATAGACATGACAATCATGGCTCTTCATCCCGGAGAACTTTGCTCTTTCTGCACACACATCTTCGAGAGATTATGCAACATATCCCATACAGGGAACTTCACTCTGAGCCACCAGTTGAACAGACGCAGACTTCTCTGATGAACAGTCTGAATAATTGAACTGGACTGCCATTGCTTTTTATATGTAGCTCACTCCTTGAGCAGATATCGGGTAAGTCAACCTTGATTTTACTGTTGTCATTTTCGTCTTCCTGGCGACATTCATATAGTGTTCATGATGTTCTCAAAAGTTCTTCTCTTCTATGCATCACATCGAGGTTGTGGCGCAAAAGAAGTAATCCTTTCCAATATGGCAATTCCAAAATATACTCTTTTTGTGTCAATTGTGCTGAACACCATATATCAGGCATATTACTTACTGGGAACATGCCAATTCCCACCACGAGGGCTGTTTCTAGAGCACCGTAGTAATCGATTTGTCGCTTCGATTTTTGTTCTCCAGTTAAATATGCGAGGAGGAGTGTGCCTGACAACCCTTTTGTGCCTGAACAATTTCTTGTTTCTTCGGTATGGGTGGTGAATGGGAAGAAATCGACGGTGACAATCGAACCAACTAGTCTTCTTACCATGCTTCAACTGAAATGCATCTGTCATTCCATTAACAATATGGACAAGCTAATCTCCCATGTGTAGTCCACCCAGACAACATACCATATGCAGGAAAGTCACTTATGTCCACAAAAGCCATCGCTCACATCGTAAAGTTTGTTTTCGTTGAACAATCATATGTCCTCACCCCTGTTGACCACAAATCTTTCAACTCTTTATCAGTGGTTGTAGAAAAACGTCGAGAGATCTTTTTGGATGTTTTGGACCAGGTATTAATATGGTCATGAATAGAAACTCTCGTCGCATGCACATCTCCGGTGGCAAGTTATACGGTGTAAGAAAGACGGCCACAATGAATATTGTCTCCCAGACATTCCAAATGGACTAAATCCATCAGTGCATAATCCAAGATACACATTCCGGCTATTGCTAGCGAAATGTGGATGTACATTGTTAAAATGTTTCCATGCTCTTGCATCTGATGGATGAGTCATCTCTCCATCCGTCTGAGTATGCTCGGCGTTGCCATCTCATCCCTCCAGCAGTCTCCTCAGATTGGTACAATCTTTTCAATCTGTCTGTGATTGGTAGGTACCACATCCTTTGGTACGGTACCCTATTATGCCCTCGACCTTGCGGTTTGAATCGTGGCTTCTTACAAAATCGACATTCTTCTAACTTCTCATCATTTCCCCCAGTAAATCATGCAGTTGTCGATGCAAACGTCTATCATCTCCGAGGGCAACCCAAGACTATATACCAATTTCTGAATCTGATAATAAGATTCAGCAGAGACATTGTCTTTTGGCAAATACTCTTTAAACAAGTCTGCCCATGCATCCATACAATTTTCAGGTAGATTATGATCGGTTTTAATACTCATCATTCTAGCAGCCAACGACAATTTAGACAGACCTTCTCTACAACCACTGTAAATTGGCTCATTCGCAGCATCAAACATTTCATAAAACTTTTTTGCATCTAAGTTAGGTTCTTCAACTTCATCATCATCATGAGTTACAAAGGCATCACCTACCATATCATGAACCCTATCACAATCTACCATTTGTTCCTCTTGGTGATGATAGCTATTACTACTGCTACCTTCATTACGCAAATGCTCAACCGGTTCAATCTGAAAATTGCTATTACTACTGCTACTTCATTCCTACAACTAGCATCTTCTCCATGTTGATACCAAAATATAATAATATGGCATGAAACCTCTATTTATTAAATGCTTCCAAACATTTTCACGAGGGCCTAATTTGGTATTGCAACATTTTCGACAAGGACAGAACATCTTACCACTTTCCTGCGTGAGTGGTGGTAGAATCTGCTTGATGCATAAACGTCTCCAACCCTTCGAGAAATTCTTTCGTCACCCTCCCGTTATTATCTATGTGTGAATACATCCACTTCCGCAACTCGAAAATATTTCTCGGACCGGACATTTTTTTTTGTGTTTGATTAAGCTTATAGCTGATTTTTTTTGGTGTGTTTCAAATGAATCACATATGGTGGTATTTATAGGAATTTTTGAATCTGAGAATTTACTAGGAAATTGCTAGGAAAAGTAAGTACAAAACACGTTTTTGATTTAAATTCGATATTTTCTATCCATTTCCTCTTAATTTCGTAGCAACAAAACCATTCCTCCCAATTTCGTAGTAAACTATTACTAGGACTTTACGAGGAGGGATGTTACTATGAGGTTACGAGGAAAATGACATTTTCCTCGTAATAGCCACGTAAGATTACTTCGATTTTACGAGGAAATCTTTTTCTCATAAGGTTTACGAGACCTTTACGAGGAAAACAGGTTTCCTCGTAAAATCAAAGTAAACTCGTAGTAAATTTTACGAGGAACTATTTTCCTAGTAAATTTTCCTAGTAAAAGCTTAGTTTTCTTGTAGTGGAAAGCTAAACCCTGATGGAACACCTGGTTTACACAAAGCAAGGCTTTGTAGTTCAAGGATTCCGACAAAAGAAGGTCTTGACTATTTTGACACTTATTCTCCAGTAACAAGAATAACCTCAATAAGGCTGATGATAGCAATCGCAACTTTAAGAGACCTAGAAATTCCATCAAATGGATGTAAAAACCGCATTCCTAAATGGTGATCTAAAAGAGGAAATTTACATGAAACAACCTGAAGACTTTGTTTATTCCTGGACAGGAAAACAAAGTATGTTGACTTGTAAAGTCACTTTATGGGCTTAAACAAGCTCCTAAACAATGGCATGAAAATTTTGATAATGTAATGATGTCAAATGGTATTAAAATAAACGAATGTGATAAATGCATATAGTACAAACTACCAAAAAATACGTATGTTTTGCTATGTTTATATGTAGATGATATGCTTATTATTGGAAGCAATAAAGATATTATCAATCACACAAAAATATGCTCAAAGGAAAATTTGAGATGAAAGATATGGGATTAGCAGATGTTATTCTCGGGGTGGAAATTACAAGAAATTCAAATAGAATTACCTTAATCCAATCTTATCATGCTCAAACAATATTAGAGAGATTTAAAAACTACTCTAATAGTATGGAAAAAACTCCGTTAGATCCCCAAATTCACTTGGCAAAGAATTCAGGTGAAGCGGTTTCACAAAACGAGTATGCACGAGTGATTGGAAGTCTCATGTACTTGACCAATTGCACTAGACCAGATCTAGCGCATGCAGTAAACGTACTTAGTCGATATACAAGTAATCTAGGTCATACACACTAGAAAGGTATAACAAGAGTACTTAATTACTTGTGGCTACACCAAAGATTTTGGGCTTCACTATGGTAAAGAACCAGCAGTTTTAGAAGGATACAATGATACTAACTGGATATCAGATTCTAAAAACTCAAAATCCACAAGTGGATACGTCTTTACACTAGGAGGGGCAGCATTATCATGGAAATATACCAAACAAACAGTGTTAGCCAGATCCACCATGGAATCTGAGTTTATAGCCTTAGACAAAGCAACAGAAGAAGCTGAATGGCTTAGAAATTTTTTGGAAGATATTTCTATGTGGGAGAAACTTGTGCCAGCTATACGAATACATTGCGATAATCAATCAGCTATAGCTCGGGCTCAAAATAATCTCTACAACGGTAAATCTCGTCATACTAGAAGACGACATAAACCATTAGACAACTTATCTCAAATGGTGTAATCATAATAGATATATCAAATCGGCTGACAACCTAGCAGATCCATTCATTAAAGGTTTGCCACGAGATATTGTTGCTAAATCATCAAAAGGAATGGGTTTAAAGCCTATAACAAATGAGGATGCTTGATTGCAACCCTACCTATCATGACTGGAGATCCCAATACGTAGGTTCAAAGGGAAAACAAAATCAAACATAATCTACCAAAAGCACTTTGAGACTATGATCTCTACCCAACTCCTAAGATAATAAAAGTGCTATTGTGAGAAGGATAAGCATAGACTTTTAATGATTCCATAGCTTCTAAAGCGAAGTATTACTCAATACTTTTCATGGTCAATCACCTAATGAGTGTGAAATGAGGCCGTTTCTAGGAGAATGAATGCAAGGATATATTCTCTAGTTCACTCATGAAAAACCATGAATAGTTCAAGGCCACAATGAACACAATAAAGAACTAAGTTCTACGAGAAAATGAAGCTGCGTTATACCTGTTGTCTTGGTTTACATAAAACACTGGTTGGTTCAAGACATCATGTTCACCTTCTGGTAAAGTAAACTCGACAGATATTAACTATGAGTGGTTCAAGGCTTAAAAAAATGCCACAAACTCAAACACAGTGAATTTTCGCAAACACTCTCGATAAGTTTGACTAGTCTAGTCAGGATTAAAATAAGTATAGTATCTAGAGTCTATCGAATCTGCATTTAGTCTGCATATGTTTAGAGTCATTTCTATTCATGTGGGGAATTGTTGGGCCAATTATTAATGGCAAAATTTGAAAAGAAATGGGCCAGGCCCTTTTTGTACCAAGATGAGGAAATGCATAAGCCCACATCGGATATAAACAAGAGAAATGGGCAATATATATATGTTGTGACACTTAAGCTTGTTCAAAGGCTTAGGAGAGAGAGGAGACACCCCACACACGCGCCGCCGCCGCTGTCCGGCCGGCTCGGCTCGGCGTGGGCATGTGCTTGGGTTTGGGCTTGGGCTTGGGCCACTACAAAATGTTCTTTTGGGGTCCAAATAAGCTTAACGTTTTTGGCCCATTTTATACCCAAAAACAACATGCATTTCGTTTTAAAACGTCAAGTAATTTGTCTACAAAATAAAAAACGTCATGCAGTTTATCCTCTCAGGAATTTAAACGAAAAAAAAAATCAGAGATTCTTGGGGAATAAGTCTCGTAACTCAACTTCCCTTGATCTCCGCGAGATTTTCGCCCACGTGCAGCAACCGTTGCAAAAAGTGGCTCTCTTCGTTCTCTTTAAATAAACCCGACTCCTCTTCTTCATTTTTTAACGTTTTACAACAACGAAACCAGCAATCAAAATCCCTAAGCGTAAGTTATTAGTAGAGACTGTTTCGTAGATTTATAGTTCATTAGGGACGTTCATGTGTGAAGCGTGAATCGTCTATCATGGTTGTATCCTAGGCTCTAATTCGTACAAGTCTGTCTCACTACGGAGCAAATATTAAGAGTTAAGGAAAGAGATTTATCTCGACTCCATGGTCTATATTTCTAATCGTTTTCTTCTCGGGTTTTATTTCGTCTTTAGAATCGTATATTTCCTTAACGTCGCTTTATTTTTTATCGTTTATATCGATTCGATTCGGTTTTACGGCTTCTACAGAGACAACCCATATGCATGAGTTCTTTCGCGCTTGACCAGATGACACCAATAAGGATAATTAATTATGGCATGAACAACACGTAAGGGAAGAAAGGTCTTACGTTCATCACATATACATGAATAGAGAATTGATCGCATTAGAGTTGACGAGAGGTGATGAGGGTGACTAGGAGTATGCGACATGGATCTCCGGTGATGCTCAACTCACGGTTGCACAGTTTCACTTCTGGCGATGTTGGATCCGGCTTCACCTTCTCGCCTCGTCTCAGTCATGCTCATCATCTAACGGATCTGACACCATCATGGACGCGGCGGCACACGTGTGATGGCATTGGCTGCTCCTGCGGTGGTGCTCCTTAAAACTCCGGCATGCCAAGGTTTCTCCAAGACATGGAACGAGAGTGGTGGTGGCTATGGTGGTGGAAAGTGAGAGAGAGATTAATGGGGGCGGCTACTCACGATGCACCTTTTTATTTTGCTAGGTTATGGAAGAGAAGATATATATATATATATATACGCTATTATATATGGTTGGGTTTAGGAAATAGATTTGTTTAATAAAAAAAAATTAAAAAAATTAATGAATAGAAAATTTTAAACCGGTGAGGTCTTGGGTTTAAGTAACGCCAAGCGCACCAATAACCTACCTGTGAGCCGAGGCCTATGGGTGAATTCGGGCAGGTTGTATCACAGGAGAGGGGTTAGGGTCGATGCGCTGCAGAGTCAGTTGGGTCTCACAGGACGGGTTGTTACACATAGTCTCCCGGTCTCTCCATTACTCTTCTTAATGCAATATCCATGTCTATTGAACAGTTTAAAAAATTTGACACGACACATGTTCCTTGCGGTCCCAAAGAAGATATACAAACATCAAAGGTAAAGAGTTACCCTAACACGTATAAAGTGTTTCAATACAATATATAAATATCAAAAGCTAAACCAAGCCATCATGTATTCCAGTCCACTATTAAGAAAGGCAAAATGCATCAGATTGTAATCACATCCAACCTTGGTTTAAAATGGCACATGGCGATCATTGGCAACGAAGTGGTCGACTATCTCCTAGCGCCATGGCGACCGGAAGCGATCACCATGTGTATGCTCTGACAAAAAATGCAATCAAAACCTACATACTCATCTTAAAAGCTCTATATTCTCATGTTCTAGTAGATCGAAGAAACTTATGTTAAAAACCTAAAACAACAAATCCACTAGAATTTAATCTAAAAGTTTAAAACACCATTGTAAATGATAAAATCTAATTAGAAAGAACACCAACTCTTAGTTTTAAAACACCAATTGTACACCAAACTGAGTAACAAAATTTAAAATCAAA
The DNA here is from genome assembly GCA_905132765.1 of Moricandia arvensis. Lineage (NCBI taxonomy): Eukaryota > Viridiplantae > Streptophyta > Magnoliopsida > Brassicales > Brassicaceae > Moricandia > Moricandia arvensis. Next base: position 25,345 of record CAJHQP010007145.1, read on the forward strand.
CCAAAAAACAGTTCTTGAAACTCTAATACTCAGATCCTGAATCATTTTCTAACTCTTTAGTGGAAGAGAATTAGGGTTTGTGGGATACCCTACGGTTGGATAAACTCGTATCCATGGAAAATACTCTAACTAAACTGGTTTCAATCAAAACCATTTTCTATATTATTTTCAAAAACAAAATCAACTGGTTTGTCAACATGTAACAAAGCGTCGCCAAGAGCGCTATATGTAAAGCATAAAAGCGAGGGGAAAGCGGTCGCATCATGTAGCTCGCTTGGCCAAGGAGTGTTGAGGCGATGAGGTCATCGCAATGGGTCGCCAAGCGCCATGGCGATGGAGGCAAGCACCATTTAAACCAAGCCTCCAACTATGGGAAATTCAAGATATATGCAAACATTTGATTTAATGGAGCTTTATCTTTGGAGGATCCGGTTACGTATGCTAGTATCAGAGTTAACAGCTTCTTGGATATTGCAGATACTCCAAGACTCATTGTAAGGATTCAAGAAAGCTACCAACAAACACTACAAGAAAACCTGAGTATAGCGACTACGTTTTACGACTAAAATTTGAAGTCGTAAATTTTACATCAAATTTACTTCCGCGTTACGACGAAATTTGAAATCGCCGTAAAGTAGAAGTCACATTACAACAAAACTATTTCATCATAAAGTGGAAGTAATATAACAACTTGGTTATGACGAGTTGTTCATGTACGTAAAGTAGACGTTAATTTATGACTACGTTACATCAACGATTTTGTATCTAATTAACGACCAATGTATGAGTAATTTGATTAATGTTTATATATATGGTTGGTTGAAATGGTAGTAAATCCATTGTAACATTCCCAAAAATTTCTTATAAATATGCTCTCCTCTCTCATTCTTAAGAAGCAAAAAAAAAACCGAAAACATAGTAAAAAATGTCTCACAGTGACAATATCTATGAGTTTCAGAGTTGGATGTATGCACATAAAGATTATGCAGGAGTTTAGCAATTGTATGTAATATTCTCGAAGCTTGAAGATCTGTGATGGCTTGTCGCATAATTTCAATCTCTGTTGGAGGAACAGATTTTGTTGGCCTCACCATTGAGATGTAGGAGCTTAGAGAAGCTCTGATATCAACTTGGGGTAATGTTGAAAAGTGTTGAATGGTCTGTCACAGAATGTAATCTTGCGAGAGACCGGTTATTGGATCAATAAAGAGGTCTTTTTGAATTTATTGAGACTAATTTTTTTGTGCTGATGAATTGAACTAGAATCAAGAAAATATTTAAGAGAAAACTCTTCTATTTTTTTTTAATTTTAAAACTGAAAACAAAATTTTCTTGGATTTGTTTATATAATCCCTTCCTTTAGACAAATCCCATCAGAAAAAGAAACATAATATCAAATAATCTAAAAAATAAACAAAATAAGAAAACAAAAATCAGTTTTTATATGCTAAAGGATTATTCGAAATAGAAGTTTGTTAAGTTGGCGTCAAAGTCTGCATTTATCGAAGTGTATGTGAGTTACACCATATCTAAACTATTAAAACTGAAGTACAAATTTGAAATATCCCTTAATTTTCTTCAATAATTACAATAGATTGCCATTGATACTATCCTTACATCCAAACCAAACAAGAAAAAAAAAATTGTGGGTTAAGCCCATTAACAACATCTAATATATTAAAACTAAAGTACAACTAGAAATACCCTTAATTTTATTTAATATTTACAAGGAATGCCATTGATATTATCCCTTAATCCAAATAAAATAACAACATGTTCTAAATATTATCCATGCATCCAAACATAATGTTTTATTTCCATAATGTTCGGTACTTCATAAAAAGTGTATATGTATTTTTCCAATTTTTATAATAAAAACATAATTATACATTTATATATATAGCATTAAATTATTTTTATTTTTATTCATATTCATATAAGTTACTCAACTATATTTGAACTATAAAAAGTATAATAATGTTAATAATTTTTTGATTATAATATGAACTTATTCATTTACAATAACAAAATCATATAATTTTCCATAACAATTTAATGACTAAAATACATACTAATTATTTATTATAAATGGTTATATATACAAACAAATACAATATATATATATATATATATATATATATATATCTAATAAGAATAACTTATATAATTTATAAATTTAAAAATTTTAAAATTTTAATCACCATATTAGGATATACGGATTTGGATATGCATTTAGGTCTAGGACGGGTCGAATATTTTGGACATTTTAGGATATTACGGATTCGGATGTGCATTCATCGGATCGTAAAATTGTTTCCGGATCCGGATATTCGGGGTTATGATATTCAGATAAAATCTGAATACACACGGATATCCGGATCTGTTTTTTTTTTAATTAAAAATAAATCAAAAACTAACTATTAACCATATATTTAGTCTTATTTAAAAATTATTATTTAAAAAACCTTAAAATCATTAAAATTTAATAAAATAAAAAATTTAGTTATTTTATATAAAAGTATATATAATATACATAGATAACTATAATTAAATTTTAAATATTTAATATTTAATATCCGGATCCGAATATCGAGACCTAAAATTTTACTATCTGAATTTGTACGTGGATCAGTCGAAACCGTAAAATCACTATCACGATCCCTTGAATATCCGTTTTTCGAAACGGATGGTATCCCGGATAGGATAACGGATATGGAATATTAAGTTCCAGTCATATATACAATTATATCAAACAAATTGCTTAAAGTATTTGTCATTTATAAAAATAACACCCGTGCGGGTGCACGGGTCAAAGGCTAGTATCAACTTCTTTCTTAAACTTCCTTTTGTGTGCACTTAGAAACTGACACGATCCAAAATATGTCTTTCTCTCTTTTGTAAACTGACCTGATTTAAAACCTCAAATCCAGTTGATATGAAGTCATTTAGACTTTCAGTGACAACCTTCGTTTTGGCCGACCATAAAAGTCGTCATCGACATTTTATGTTTTTGCATGTGTTATACGTTGTAACTTACTAAAGAAATTTCCACAACATAATTTATTTTATTTCCCAGGAGTACAAGTATAAGAAAAGGAAACTGGAGTCCACCTTATCTGCAACATTAATAGATTAATACAACCTCCTGTGTCCTCGTCTTCGAAGATCTTATGTTCAACCTTAACAACACTTCCTTTCAGTTCAATATTTCCTTTATTCAAAACCAAATATTTTTACGAGTAACTTAACTTCCTTTCAAAACCGAATAAAACAAAACCAATGTTTTAGATAACTTAAGTAAAAGTTTTAAAATGAAATCCCAAAATTGTGGCACCACCCATGACTACTACTTATGTACTTCCTCATATGTACATGCGGGGTGAGTAATGAAAATTACTCAATTAGGATAGGTTATAGGAACCTACAAACTCATTTCATGACAAGCAAACAACAAGCACAATATACACTAATATTGACTAGAATGCAACAATCAGAAAAAAAACAGCTAGACCATTATTACCTAACGCACACCCACGGTTTTCCATTCACATGGCGGTGTTCCTGCAGGGTGCCCTAACTGGGCTACGATCCGCAGCTCCTACATGACTACCCAGAATGTCCCGTTGGCTCATCATGTACTGTCTGAAATCTGGTCACCATAGTAACTTATGCATATACTCGGCATAACTCGGTCGTCTTATCGGCGCCACCATCCACATCCGCAATCCTGACCACACATGTTCTCAGTGTCCAAAATCCACACAACACATCATCCTAGCATTCTTGCTACACATATCCTTAACTCATTCATTCACAACACACAACTCATCATCACAATCCTTCATATCTCACCAATGGTTTATCCTTTAACATTGTAACATATATAAGTTTTTATCACATCAACACAAATAAACAACTATATCTAACAGTTCATCATAACAATATCATCCTAAAATAAGCCTAGAAAACATTAACAAAGGACTAATCCTTGACAGATTGCATGACATGAGAAGATTTCACAGTCGGGTCTTCACCAAGGCTTGAATTAAAGGTACATATTTGGATCTAGAAGAAGTATATCTGACACAAAGATCTGAAGAACGAAGAACAACAAACAAGGGAGGGAACGTGATTCGGTGGCAAGCTTTATAGATAACCGGTGAGGCAAGCGGCTGTTCGGCAGAATCCGGTGGTGCGCATGGAAGGCTCAGGAGTGAGGACGGAAAAATGGCTCACACAGGAGGGGGAAGAGAGAGAAGGAAATGAAGCAAAAAAATTGGCTACGTTTTTCAGATCGTGACAGCTAGGAATTTCCATAGAACTTCGATAATATTTTTTATGATGAGAAAGAGGAAGGGAAGGTTCCTATTTATAAAGAAAGAAACTCTAGTTTACACTAATGGGTCATAGTCTTAACAAGTGTTTTCTTTAAAACAAAACGTAATTATGCCTTTTCTTTGTTCTTATAAGTTTTTTTAAAATTTGTTAGCAAGAACAAAAAAATTATAGCTTGTCAAAAGAGCAATTTAAATTTCCCACATTTGTTTAATCTTGTTTTTATAGGGAATAAAATATAAATAAATATTCATATTTTTGATTAGTTTTTGTAGATATTATTGAACTTATTAGGTTTTTCATCCATTAAAAAAAAGATATTAGCTTTTTCATCCACAAATTGATAAAACGTCAACTCAAAATCACATTGCAACTTGATATTCTTGTTCTACTAATGCGTTGAACCTCTTCAACAAAGTAAAAATCAAAAAAATGAAATGAAGTAAAAAAAATCTCAAATATCCAAATGTGCTTAAATAGATTAAAAAGATAAAGTAATGCGCGTAAGAAACCCAGTTTGAAAACAATGCTTAGATTCAAAAAGTTCTTGATGGACAATCATTCTAATACTCATTTGTTTTGTCTGCGAAATTAGAAGAAAATCTATTGATAGAAATATATAATCACAATTCAGTAGAAAAGAGTAATAAAAATTTCTTATCCCATAGCAAAATTGAATTCTTTTCCCGTGAAGTTGACATTATCGCTTTTGCACATTTTTGGTGAACGGTGATTTGTTTGCACAATATCAAAAAGTAATGTAAACATTGTTGGTGGTTTCCAAACGTAAAAAAGATTTATGGTTACTGAGGATTGTTGCCTTGTTGGAATAGTGGTAAATAGAAACTTGTGGATATAGTGGAAGTAAAATGAGTTTTCATAACTATTTTTTCAGAAAACGTTTGATTTTGAAAAATAGTACATAAAAATCTAGATACTACGTGTCATTCACAGAATAGTTAACGGACTTATGTTAATAGTATAAAATTTAAAAGAAAGCAACTAATGGCCCAGATGCTTTTTCTAAAAAACAAATAATCTCTCACCGTATGAGAAAAAAAAGTATAGCAAACATTACCATATGACTTTGTGTTAAATTTTTTAATTTTGGCCTTTGCCGGACAATGTCTTCTAATCTATTAAATAAGTGTCCTGTGATTTTTTATATGTAATTTTTTTTATTTGGACAATTTTTAAATTTTTTTATCTAATCATATATAATTAAACTATAATATCTTTTAATATTTTAATCAAATACAATTAAACAACAAAAAATGTTGTTTAACTCATTAACTTTTAAATTTAGTTCAAATAAAGCACCAACTTTTTCGTGAACAAAAAATACACAATTTTGTTTAACAGCCATTTTAATTATAAATTTTGTTGACCGTAACATTTTAGTCTTATTGTTAGTAAAAAGTTGAGAAATTGACAAGAAAAGTATAAGTTAATTATCACTTTGAAAAATACACACTATCAAAAATATATTAACATTTAGATTTACACTTTATTGATTATTGTTTCGGGTTTAGTGTTAAAGGGGTGTAGTTGAGTTTCTAATTTTTTATAAATATTTAAAAGAATTAATTAAGTCTATTTTCATCAAAAAGTTAAAGTATTTTTGAAAATAATCATTCATCAATGTAAATTTGTAAAATTGGTATCAAACTTAGGTCACAAAGAAATTACCCCTCAAAAGTTATAGTTGACTAACAATATGCCAAAAATGAATTTTAAAATTGATGTTTTCTGGCCTAAATATAAATCAATAATGTTTTCAATAAATTGGATGTTAAATTTTAGAACAAATTGTTTAGTAACTATAACATGTTATAAATGTTATAAATACAAATATTGAATAAATAAAAATAATTTATTATTATTTTCAGAATAAAATTTGTATATTTTTTCATTATTAAATAATTATCACGAAGCTTTATAATTATTTGTGATAATTAGGTCGCCTTTCTTAACTATCCATATAGTTCTAATTATATTATGTTTCATAATTTTATTGTCAAAATTTTGTGTTTTGTTTTAAAATATTAATATATTTTTTATTATAAAGAATAAAATTAAATAGATGGAATCTTTATGATTTCATTGATGTAAGAACATTTTAGATTTTAACAATGTTCAATGAAACTTATTTTCATTAAATGCATAAAAATCTTTCAAGACAATTATAAAAATTATATAATTTATTTTTGAAAATATTATTATAAATATAAAAAATCATGAATAATACAACAACCGATAACTCTTGCTGTTTGAGAATCAAAATTTAAGTTAAATTTTCAGTAACATTTGAAATTAAAATTATAAAACATAACCCAAATAGGATTATATACATAGTTACAAAAATTGATTTTAAATAATTATAAAATTTCTTCATAGTCATTTTATAACCAAACACTCAGTTAATGACATGTTAACTAATTATTTTAAATATAAATTAAATTATAAAAATGTTTTTTTATATTTTGGTTAGAATTATTGCTAATTTATAATTTTATTTATTATTTTTATAGTTATTAAACCTTTTAATTTAAATATACAAAATCCAAAATTTTTTAAAAAATTGTTGATTTATATTTATGCAAAAAGATCAACTTTAAAAGCCATTTTAAACCTACAGTTAGTCAACTATAACTATTGAAAATGATATGAATAAAATGGTAGGGTCAACAAAAGTTTATGACTAAAATGGTTGTTTAACAAAATTTTAATTTTTTTTTTTGGTTTAAAAGAAATTGATGCTTTATTTCAACCATATTTAAAGCTGATGATTTAAATGATATTTTTTACAATTAAAAATCTTTGTAGAATCTTTTTAAAATTTGTTATCATAATTAATTAATATAAATTCCTTTTTATCACTGAAATCTAATTAGAATTTAAAATTTATTTAGTTTTGATTTAAAATAAAAAATAAAAAAATGTAAATAATTGATTATATTTTACTGAAAATTACCATATAATTAAATATTTTTAAAAATATTTTGTTAGAATTATTTTAAATACATTTTTAAAAATATTTGTTAGAATTATTTTAAATAATTATTTATATTTCAAATAAAAAGATACTAAAATATATCTTAATTTATTAAATTTGTGTCATATTTTAGATTGCATTGTGTTATATTTTAATTTGGACTATCAAACAGAGGTTCATCTGAATTTTTTAGATTTCATGATATAACGAATTTATTTACACATATAGTTTGTTATAAAAATGTTAACCAATTCAAATCAAATTACTCATTAATCTAAAACCAATGTACAATGTATTTCAAAAATAAACCACATCTCTTTAATAAAAATTCATTTATATACTAATATCAAATTAAATTATATAATATACTTGATTATAAATGAAAATATATATCTCACAGTTATATACATTTCTTTTATTTTTTATATAACAAATCTAAGTTTGTACCATACTAATTTTATAATATAGTGAACAATGATCAGTTTATATACTTGATTAATCATAAAATCATTCCTTGTAATGGTATTAATTACAAATGTATATTTATATAATAATATGTTAATATAGTTTTGGAATCATTAATAAATATACCATAATATATACGATTCCATGAAGTTTTTAATTACTATAACTATTTATATTTTATCAAAGAAGATGTTTCTAAATATATAAACTAACTAATTTTCAATTTGAGCTATTTATAAAATAATATTTTTAATAATTATTTTTCTAGATTTCCAGTCATAAATTTGTAACTAATATATCTTAAATTCATTAGGAGAAATTATTAAGAATATCACAAGTTAAGTATCACTTTTCAAAAATACACTTAATCAAAAATATATTAACATTTGAGTTTCTAAATGTTTTATAAATATTAGAAAAAATAGTTTAGTCTATTTTCATCATAAATTTAGGGTATTTTTAAAAATAGTCATTCATTAATAATAAATTTGAAAAGTGGTATCAAACTTGTAGTATAATGGAAATTTTTCTATTTCATTACTGTTTATATTTTCTTAAAAAAACTAATCCATTGTAAATAGAATCATATATATTAAATCAAGTTTTAAACATATCATATATTCAATAATGTATCCAACTAAAAATAGCAAAAACAAATTTGAAATGGATCCTCTAGGATATTAATTTTCTAAAAATATCAAATCATGTTAAACTGGATGAAAATGAAGATTATGATTAGTAATGTAAGGTGACTCGAGCTAGTTAACTTTT
>CAJHQP010007146.1:0-33904 GCA_905132765.1 Moricandia arvensis
AGATGACTTCCCGAGATGCAGAGGGGTACATACATTATCGATGACCCCACTATTCTAATTCCGAGGAACGATCACACATTGATGGAAGCGAGGGTAGGTACATTACCAATAACCCCACTATTCGCCTAAAATTTTACCCAAAAGCAAAAGAAAAACAAAATTAAAAAAAAAAGAAAATAAGATGGCAAGATGGACTGTATCAGCATCATTGTCCACTAAGTTTGAGATCTAAAAAGATTCAGAGAGAAAAAGGGGAAGAAAGGAATCAGAGAAGACTTTGTGCCTGGTTGTTTAGATACTTGCAGAGGTAAGAGTCCATGTGTCCTTTGATCGATACTCCCAAGGTAAAGCCTACGCTTTTATTTTATGCAAAGAAATTAAATCAGTAGAGGGGTGACTCAAACTAGTATTTGCTAAGTTGTTGGTAAAATGAGTCAGAATCCATTGAACTAGGTTGTTAGGCGCATGCGAGAGCTGGTCTAATAAGTCTGGTGGACTTATTAAATCTCGTTCACACTTCCTTCTGATTTCACCGTCGATCTGCATAAGGCCTTAGCCGTCAATCGATGGTCTTTCCTTTTGTTTGCATACGAGAGTTGGAGTTAAAAGGATCAAAATAGTTAATATTTGAGTTCTAGAATATTTACATTTCCGTGCTTCCTATCCCCTATAGTTCATTAGGTTTGAAACCCTAGATCTAGCATATTTACATTTACATCTAGTTAGTTTATTTGCATATTTTCATATTTGCATTATTAGCATATTTCCATATTTTCATTATTATAATATTTCCATATTGCATCCCTACTTCTTGCTAAGGAATATTTCTTTAATTAATCGTTTACCACTAATATATATATTCGCATAGCTTAATCTTTAGAAATAAGAAATCTATTGTGTACCATTGCTCTGTGTGAATTCGATCCCTAAGTACTATACCTGATCTCTTTTGGCAAGAGTTTTATTTATGTGTTAAGATTAGGTTTATTTTGATAGTTAATTTTTTAGGATATTTATACATTGCTAGAACAATAAAACACACCATGTCAACGATCCACGACGCGCTCAACAAAGCCACTGACTACATAATCATCGAAGAGGAGACGAAGGTCTTGTTGCGAAAGCATAAAACATATAAGACATCTTCAAGGGATCCAGGGTCAAATCAGAAGTCGAAAAAGAAAAACCCTCTTAACGACAAAAACGTCCATCGCGAGGAAGAAGAGACCCATGGAGCACATAACTACGCCATCAACTCCGGATCAAAGCAAGGCCGGATGATGGGTAACACATGGATCCGTAATCCAAATTATGACGAGAACATCTCCTGCGACTTTAATCAAGCCCGCGGCCACTCGACCATCAACTGCAAAGTTCTTGGGGCCTGATTGGCAGCAAAACTACTCGCGGGAGAACTTTCTGAAGTTTCCAGCGTCAAAGACCTCGTCCGCGATTCAGACCGTGCACCAAAAAAACATTAAGGCTCCTTAAACAGAGAACTCTTCCCAGTGGAACCAATCGGGATAAAAGCGCGGAAGAAGGCAAGACGAGAAGGGTAACAACAATAACCGTCGCAGAGTAAACATGATCATCGGGGGATCACAATACTGTGGCAAAACAGTCTCCGCCATCAAAGCTTATCAGCGTATGGCCGAGACGAGCACAAATTCTTCCAACTAGTCTGCATCCCAGGATATCCCAAAAGGAGCGATCACTTTCGAAAAAGAAGAGGTCGGCGGGATTGACGTCATTGATCTCCTGATAAGAGATCTCGAGGTCGCCAGAGTTCTCATCGATACAGGCAGCACGATCAACGTCATCTTCCACGATACTCTCAGAAGGATGAACGTCGAGCTAGGAGAAGTTGTACCTTCGCCCAAGCCGTTGACCAATTTCTCAGGCACAACGTCAATGACCCTCAGATCGATCAAATTACCCGCCGCCTCAACAGAAGTTACCATGATCGTTGACTTCGCAGTTCCTCGACCACCCGACCATCTACAACATCATTATGGGCACGCCTTGGCTGAACGCCATGAAGGCAGTCCCGTCGACTTATCACCTAGGCGTCAAGTTCCTGACTCACAATGGAATAGTTGCAATCTGGGGATGCCAGAAACAGTCGAGATGTTGCCTCTTGGCCGAACATAAGCTAAGGAAAATCACAAACACCACAATGGTGAAGCCCAAACGGGCGAAGCTAACTCAGGCACCAACTGGAAACGTTTCAGAAGAAGAAGATCCATGATCGTCAGCTCAAGCAACAGTCGAAGAACAAAAAGTTTCATAGCCCAACGCTTCGACCCAACCGAGGAGTCAGACCCGTCAGAAGACGTCAATCCTGTAACTAACGCGATCCCCGCAAACACACAGCAGCCGAGTAAACACACTCGCACAAACAACATAACTACGAGATGGCTTGATCCCCGAAAGGGGTACGTAGGCAGCTCGTCGAAGGACGAGTTCAACTATCCCCTCTCCAAAAGGGGGGGGAGTGGGTACATATATGAATACTCGTATATTCCCAAATTCTAAAATATTTACCTTGTACTTAATATTTTTGAAACTTTTTCGGCAATAAAGAATTAATTAAACTCTCGCAAAAATATATCTTATCTCAAAGAAAACATCTTGTAATACCTTCGGAAAAACATCAAGATACGAGCAAAATGATTATCGTGCAAACCCGGAAATGGAACCTCACGAAAATCGCCACGCCTCAAAACATATCAACTCCAGAACACACTCTTCCAACAAATTTTAAAATACTTCATCGCATTGACTATAGCACCATCGGGATCAACAGATCCCGCCGACCACTAAAACCCCTTCACGAACATATCTCGGTCGTGCCGTCGACTTCGACCCACGATACCAGATAATTGAAACATAATTAAACACAAAGTATATTTTCAAAAAATAAGCGAGACGTTGCATAGATCTTCAAAAGCATGCTCCTAGTTTGTCTGCGACTATAAATTGCAAATGCTCGTCGATTAGCCATGCTGAGAACTTTAGCCATCCTAAGCAAACACATATAGATCCGTCCTAAGGGATTCATCCTCGTACATCTGACTAGGATAATAGCACGCTATAAAGGAAATCCAAAATTTTGGTCAGCACTTCCGGACGACTTAAAAATTGTCTCTAGAGAGATGCTCGACTCCGACCAGACAAGTCGTATAAGCCAAGAACTTATCAAGTACTTTAAATCGGAATGGAGTCAGGTTTAATTCGCAACAGAAAAAACGAAATCCGATTAGTCGTCTCAAAGCCTTAAACTAAAAGTAAACCTAGGTCTTATCCAAAACCTAGAAAACTGGTCTCTAACGTCTCAAGGCATAATGTCGAAAAGATGCGACATCCTATAGTCGCTCTCGAAGCTTTGAGAACTTCTCAAACATCTCGAACGAGAAACGAATAGGACGATCCGCAAAAAGAGTTAGGAGGGAGATGACAACTCGTACTCTTCCCTTTACACTTAACAAAAAACCAAAGGTACTTAAACTCCTTTTCAAGTAAGAAGCCTAAGTTTATTCATACAAAAGCCGCAAAGCGGCAGGAATTCAAAAGCCACATATGGGCAGTCCCGACTACATGAAACACGGCCACACTTGGCCAGAGAAACAACTAACAGAAACATATGACAAGGCAAGGAAACACTTTCCCAATAAGTCACAGCAAACCTTAAGATCAATCGTCGACACCAAAGTACCCATACATCAACCTCCCGATCGAGTAGTCGTTGACATCCAAGGGAGCCGTCGGTTGATCAATTCACCCGGTCTCATCGGGAGCTCTCGTCTCGGCTTCCACCGTGTCGGGCAAAACAGGAATCGGATCCCAATGATCCCAAAGCCTCTCCTCGATCTGAGGAATCACAAAGTCATTGTAGTCTTTGTTTATACGCTTAGTCTGCCTCGCATACTCGACATCGAACGAATAATCAGGGACTTGTCGTAAGATGCAATCCGCCCACGGTACCGCGATACTCGCGCTAATCCCCAAGAGCCTGATAACTCCACTTGAGCTCCTCAACTCGCATGAGAACCTACCACGGCGGTTCCTCATAACTTCAGAAACCTCTCTCTTTCCTCGCCTATAGGCTCGACGGACCTTTGACTCTCTCTCTCACTACGAGAATTTTCCAGCTCGCCTTTCAGACGGGCGATCTCCTTATCAGCTGTCTCGGACTTGAATTGAGCGATGCGAGCCTCATGGTTGCTTGCATCAAGGGCTCGGTTCATCATAAGGAGGCCCTACGAAAACTCTCGAAGTAAAGAAAAGTTTGGCCATAAAAAAATGCTTAAGGACAAGAACTTACCCCATTGACCATCCTCATCGCTTTGGTAGACTTCTGCACCTCGCTGGACTCGCCCTCGGTCGAGGGAAAGTCAAAGTCCAGCAAATTGTCAAGATCGATCTGGTCGCCACCACTTCCACCTACTTGACTATTAAGATAATCTCTGAGTATGTTTTCAGTGGGAAAGCCTTGCCCGTCAACCACATCACCATCGAAAATAACGTGTTTGCCTTTGCGGAGCCTTGACCTTTCCCTCTCTGCTGAAGCCTCATACAGAAAGAACACGTCCATGCTCGACTCTTCCCCTTCTTTGACAGGTTGATAGAAACCGAGAACGGTGAAGAGAAAAAGCGCGATGAACCCGTTTCAGGGTGAACAGGGCCCAAAAGATTGGGCCGCCATGGAAGAGGAACCCACGTTCCGAGCCTAGGAGGCTTTAATTCGCCCCAGGCCGCTCAGCACGCATCTTCCTCTTAGGGATCAACCGAGTGTGCCTCAAACTCCACCTTTGGCTCAACATAGCTATGTTGCGAGTTAAAACCATCAGGAACAGAACGCTCGGGATGAGCCTTGGCAGAAGGATCTTTCTACCTTCGAAAGGTTTTGTGTAAATGAGCAAGTAAAGAAATTGAAAACTTACTCCACATACTTATAGGCAAGAAAATTCACTATTCACCTTCGGATTTTCAATCATTGAATTCTTCCTAACTTACCTAAACACGCCTAACTCTAGCAAGAAAATCACGATTCTAACGAGCTGGGGGGCTAACTGTTGGGGTCAAAATCGGTTCTGACGAAACCAATAACTGAAACTTCCAGAAAACTATTTCTTTTTAAAAAGAAAGAGAGAGTATTTTTTAAGAAAGAAAGCGGGAGAACCAAATTGAGTTTCATATGATAAGTCCTCAAGAAAAGTTACTCGAACCCTCAGAAAAATGAGTCCCAAGGATCAAAAACAAAACGGACAGTCCAACTCACCCCCGAGGCGAGTTTGATCAGTCTAACTCGCCTTGGGGTGAGCTGGACCAAACGAGCAGTTCAACTCTCCCCTGAGGCGAGTTGGACCGAATAAGCAGCCCAACTCGCCCCTTAGGCGAGTTGGACCAAATGAACAGCCCAACTCGCCCGATCGGCGAGTTGGATCAACCAATCCTTCTTCATCCCACCCTCATAGTTTCCTCCTTTGAAATTGGATTGAACTCACTCTTGTTTCGTCTTGATCGGAGTTACCTTTAGAACTTTACGATTAAAATACCACAAGAACTCGTTTCCTCGTATAAAGTTCGAATTGATCATGCAAAATGGCAATGATTAGCTAATCACCTAAAGCTTTACTTGTCTTGACGCTCATTCAACTCAATTCAAAATATTATCTTCTTTGTTCCATTTTATTTTTACCGATTCATTATTTCGTTTGCATATATCCGGAACATCTGGGAAATTTAGGTTTACTTAGCTTTCCTATTTTTATCGAAATCAACAGTGAGAATTTTGATTCCCACAATTTCTTTATGGTTTTTATCGTAAAGTCCCAACGGTAACTCCAATCCTCACGAAACAAGAGAATGTGTGATCGAGGCATTGATGGCGATCTGGATCAACCATTTCCAGCTCGCCATCCGGCGAGTTGGATGGAGGCAAGCCAACTCTCCATCAGGCGAGTTGGATGAGTTGGTCTAACTCGCATGATGGCAAGCTGGACGGGGACATGCCGTCGGGCGGGTTGGACATGGTTGCTTGGGTCGTCCATTGCCTGATTGTCCTTTCCGATAACTTTTTGTCTAATTATTTTTGAGTTTGTACGAAGTTCTAATCGTTGCTTCCCTTAATTTTTGCTTCTTTTTAGAAGGCAAACCTTTCTTTGGGAATTTTCGGACATTGATTCCGTTGTGACCAATTTTGACCCCAACAGTTAGCCCCCAGCTCGTTAGATTGTGACATTCTTGCGAGAGGTTAGAAGGGTTGTATGAGTTAGGCGGCATTAATGGTCGAAGGTCTGAAGGTGAATAGTGAGTTTTCTTGTATGTAATTATGTGGAATAAGTTTTCAAATAACTTACTTGCTTCATTCCACAAGAACTTCTCCTAAGGTAGAAAAATCTCTCTTTTCATATCTTTCTTTAAACGTTCTTGATATTCTTCAAGTCAGGAATCTTCACCTTAGGTTCTGCCTTCCCCTATCGACCCCAATAGAATTCGTATCGACGAGGGTGGAATTTCCTCGAAAGCCGAGTTTGTGGCACACTCCGTTGATCCTTCAGAGGCAGCTGCGTACTGGAAGGCTAACTGATGTTTAAAGGCTCCTCCGCCCGAGTCATGGTATCCTCCCCCAATTCTTACCAAAAGAATATGTGGCTGTCGAAGCCACAATGCTTCTTCGTACCTCGAGGTCATCCGGACTCGGTTTAATTCCGACTTTGAACGGCCAGGGAATGTGCAGATGATCCTCTGGACGGTTACTTTAATTGTTATGATGCTTTCCTGCTGCATTGCCTTTTGGGGTTTCCCATTTCGGAGGTGATCGTTCAAGTCCTGGACCGATTAGAGTTTTGATAAGCCAGATCTCTCCTACCAGCTTGCACCGTCTTATCAGGATTTTGGTTCTAATCTACGAGCGTGGAATTAGTCTCTATGCTGATTACTTCGAGGCTCTGCTGAAGCCGGTGGAGTCAAAACATTGGTCAAATGTTGTTTGAGCCCGAGGAACGATATGGCTATATTCATGGGGTTCGCTTCGAATGCGCACAAGTATCTAAAGAACTATTTTTTTAGAGTAGATGGGGACGAAAGGGTATCTTGATTGGATATCCGTTAATGTTTTTGTTTTGAAGACACTTGACCACACGCTCACTTTCTTTGTTTTGCAGTTACTATTCCCCTGCCTCCTTTTCCTGTGGACTTGTTTGTCGTTCAAAATCTTCTCCGTGCGGTCTGTATTTTTGGGGGACATTTCTCGCCAAGACGAGTTCGTCTGGAAGTGGCGTATCATCGTTCTCGACTCCAGCCCGACTTATCGGTGGAAGAAGAATCAGAGCCGAATATGGACAAGATTGTTCCTTACGAAATTCTGAGGGAGAGGTCAAGATCTCCTAAGGACAAGCACATTTCCTGGACCGGGGATGGAGATGCCGTTGATGAGATGGAATTTCCCTCAGACGACATGTTCCGCACTTTTTCGATGGACAAGCCACTGGAAGTGGCACCGATCCGGTCGATGCACCCGAGTGTGACACTCTCGGCCCCGACCTTAACAACTTCTTGACTTTGGAATGCCCTGATCAATAATGAGCCAAGCCCGTTGAGTCGCTGTAGTTTGCGAAAGCGTCGAGGATGTTTAACGGGGTTAGTATTTGTTCTTCGAACGTTTTTCTGTTTTGCCAAAAGTTTTTTTGTTAACTCTATGGTTTCGCAGAGTCGCTTGGAAGCTCGCAGAGCTCGGTTTATGGCCGAGACAGCTGAGAGAGAGATCACTCGCTTGAAGGGTGAGATGGCAGCGAACTCTCTTCGCGAGAGAGAGAGAGAGAGCTGGCCACGAAGGAAGCTCATCGGGCGTACGAGAGAGGGAAGAGGGATTGCCAGGATCGTGGAGAACCATCGTGCTCAGTTCATGAATGATTTTGTTGAGTTGATGAAGACGTACAAGTCTGTTGGCGACTACCTTGAGTGCCGCGGTGCTGTTGGTGGATTGTATGTCACGCAGGCTCCTGATTATTCCTAAGAAGAGGAGATGGCCAAACAGTCGAGTCGCATGGGTAGGAATATGAATAGAGACTCCATGATTCCCCGGATTGAAGAAAGGTGTTGGGATCAGTGGGCTCTGATTATCGTGTCTCCCGACTTGGAGAAAGTTGAAATTGGAATTCCTGGCAACACTGGTGAAGTGAACCAACCAACTTCTCAAATTAACGCAGCTCGTTCGGGAATTCGATGTCCGGAAATTATGATCCTGATCCATTGGATGTCGTCGGATTTGATGGGAAGGTATTTCCTTTCATAATAATGTTTGTAGTTTTTTCTTGACTGTGTGTGGCCGTTTTATGTTAGGCCAAGTTTGGCCGTGTTGGATCATTGGGACTGGCCACATGTGGCTTCGAATCACTTGCCACTTTACGGGTATATTGAATGAACTCAGTTTATTTTAAAAGAACCTTAGAATGTTTGGATGGGGTATGAAGAGAAGAATATGAGTTGTCGTCTCATGTCTAACTCTGGGTGAGTCGTTCTATTCGTTGCTAGTTCAAGATGGGAATGTCCGAAAATTTTCAAAAAAAATTTGTGAAGTTTTGTGAGCGTTTAGATATGAACAAAGAGACATGTTTCAAGATCTCATATTAGTTTGATATCATGCCCTGAGATGTCATAGACCAGTGTGTTGGGTTTGGGGCAAGACCTAGGTTTACTCTCGGTTTAAGGCTTTACGATGACTAATCGGCTGTTGGATTACATGTTGTGATTTTCACTTGATTCGTACAAATTTAAAGTCCACGATAGGTTCTAGGATTATATGACTTGTGTGGTACGAATCGAGCATCTCTCGAAAGACAATTTTAAAGTCGTTTGGAAGTGCTGACCAAAAATTGGGTTTCTTTTATAGTACGCTTATATCCTAGTCAGATGTAAGAGGACCAATGGAAGGTCTATTTATCGTTCTTTTAGAGAATGTTCGGTGTATCGCTGGGGCCAGTGGACGAATGAGAGCTAGTGCTTTTTATAGTCGCGCTCGGACTGTTTTTGCGTTTCAAGACTGGAGATACAATTTTGAGGATTTTACGCAACGTCTCGCTTTGTTTCTTGGGAATATACCTTGCGTTAAAGATGGTTACGAGTGTTCGAGATCGGAGTTGTTTTGTGTTTTTATCGGAAGATGGGTTCGACCGCGTGACTGAGAAATGTTCGTGAAGTATTGACGAAAACGATTTTCGTTTGGAAGTTTGAATACTTTTAATTGACTGAACGTAAAATTTCTGTTTCCGGATTGTACGATAAATGTTTTGTTCGTATTTAGTTCTTTCCGAACGCGTCCTGTGATGTTTATGCGATAAAAGACATTTGGAAGACTTTCTGGAAATCCTTATAAGGTTTTCTTATTATCGGAATTTTTTTTTAAATGTTGAGTACAAAGGAAAAAGTATTGAAAATTATGGGAATATACAAGTTTATGTATAAATACCCACTCGCCCCCCCCTTTAGATAGGGGGATAGCTGAACTCGTCTTTTGACGAGCTGCCTATGTACCCCTTTCGAGGATAAAGGCATCTTGTATTTCAGTTGGCGTCACGAGTGTATTTACTCGGTTGTTGCGCCTGCATCGATCGCCTTAGCTGGGTCGACGTCTTCCTCCGGGTTTATCTCCTCTGGTTAAGTCAGGCCGTTGGGCTCGGTCGGCTCCTGGGTTTGGGTTCGAGAAACCGTTGCTTGAGTAGACGACGTTGAATCGTCTTTCTTCGAAGGATTTTTAGCCGATGGATGAGTTATCTTCGTGTGTTTGGATTTACCGTTGCGGCAGTCGTGACTTGCCTCAGCTTATGTTCGGCTAAGTAGCAAAGTAGCGATTGTTTCTGGCATCCCCAGATTGCGGCAGTTCCCTTAGGAGTTGGGAATTTGAAGCCTAGATGATATGTCGACGGGACTGCCTTCATGGTGTTTATCCAAGGCGTTCCCATGATGACATTGTAGATGGCTGGGTGGTCGACAACCGCGAAGTCGACGATTTTTGTGACTTCCTTTGACATCACTGAGAGTTTGATCGATCCGAGAGTCATCGACGTTATGCCCAAAAAACTGGTTAACAGTTTTGGCGTTGGTGTGACTTCTCCCAGCTCGAGATTCATTCTTTTGAGTGTGTCGCAAAAGATGATGTTCACCTTGCTTCCTGTGTTTACGAGGATTCTGGCGACTTTGAGATCTTTGATTACGAGATCGATAACGAGTGGGTCGATGTGGGGCTGGTCGATTCCACGAGCTTCACCTTCTTCATAGGTGACTGCCCTGTTTGGAGTGTTGCGGGATGGAGACCAGCTTGGCCAGATTGCGCTTGATTCAACTTTCCGTGATAAGAATCGATCGACGAGACCGTATAGCGGCAGTACTGTTATCCTTCGATGATCAAGTTCACTCTGTGACGATTGTTGTCATTGCCTTTTTGTCTTGTCTCCTTCCACGCTTTTCACGCGACTGATTTCCCCAAGAAGAGTTTTCCGATTGCTGAGTCTTATCAGACTTTTGACGATCAGAATCGCAGATGAGATCCTTTATACTCGTTATATCGGAGAGCAAACCTGTGAACAACTTTGCAGGCAACCTTGCCTTGAGAACTCTGCAGTTGACGGTCGTGTGACCTCGGGTTTGGTGGAAGTCGCAGAAGGTGTTCTCGTGGTAATTTGACGTGGTGCATGTCGTCCGCACTTGTTCCTAGCCAGAGATGATGGCATAGTTATATTCTCCCTGGAGGTCTTCCCCCTCGTGGTTGACATATTTGTCATTACGAGGGTTTTTCTTTTTTGACTTCTGGTCTGTATGTCGGATCTTTCAAGGAAACCTTCATTGGCTTATCCTTTTGCGACAAGACCTTGGTCTCTTCCTCGATGATGATGTAGTCTGTGGCTTTGTGAAGCGCATCTTGGATCATGTGTGGCTTGTCGAGTGTTATCCATTTTCTGAATTTTGACTTGTACCAGAGCGTTTTTTTGAAGCGCATCTATGGACACCTTGTTGCTTATTCCGCTAACCCAAGACATAACTATTTTGAATCTCTTCATGAAGTTGCAGAGAGGTTCATCTACCTTTTGAGCTAGGTTCCAATGGTCGACGACGGAGGTTTCTCGGTTTATATACATAGAATCCTTTTTGAGAAATTCCGAAGCGAGTTGGCGAAAACTTTTGATGGAGTTTTGCCTATGTTGGGATCACCATTCGAGCGCTTTTCCTTAGAGGTTCTCGACAAAGAGTCGGTAATGGCCAGCGTATCTTTGGTTTTCTCTGAATTTTTCCCGTCCCATCATGATCTTGAAGGCTTGTAGGTCCTTCTTGGGATAAGCCGTACCATTATAGATGGGACCTTAATCTTTCCAGGATCCGATACTCTAGTATCAGTGATTCAAGCTGTGAAGGGAACCTTCCAAGCTTCTTCGAGCAGCCAATCTATTTCGGGCGCGACGCTAGTGGCTTGGTGAATTTGGGATTTCACCGCTCTTACTTCCACGGCCGTTTTTGTGATGTAGTCGCGAACATCATGAATCTCAAGATCATCTCCAACTGT
This sequence comes from Moricandia arvensis, assembly GCA_905132765.1. Taxonomy (NCBI): domain Eukaryota; kingdom Viridiplantae; phylum Streptophyta; class Magnoliopsida; order Brassicales; family Brassicaceae; genus Moricandia; species Moricandia arvensis. The sequence goes on from CAJHQP010007146.1 coordinate 11,561, forward strand.
TTTCCAACCTTGTCAGTGTTTGTTGCGGGAGATCTGAGCCTGCTCTTTGGCTATTTCTCATGTTCTACCCAGAAGATGTTTTCTTCTTCTTCGGTCATCGGTTTATCGAACAAGGAGTCTTCCTGAGCCGCGCGGCTTCTCGTTCACCATGGATGCACGTCAGAGTCTTCTTCTGAATTATCGGATTGATCGACGGGGTCCAAGTCGACACGTTCGAACTCGTTTTCCTCTGTTCCATGCTCCAACAGCGAAGGGTTTTCAGAGTTTTTCCGAGCGGGGGTTGTTTTGCTGGGATTTTTTCCTGACGGATTTTCCCGCGAGTTTCCAGGCTTGTCCAGCGGAGTTTCGAAGTTGAGTCTTCTCCCGCAAACCCTAGTGGTTCCATGAGGACGAACTACTCGGCCCCTAGATGTTAGTGTTTTGACCTGTTTAGCGAGAGATCTCATGAGTGTTTTGTTCTTCCGAGTTCTTTTCAAAAGCGGAGAACATCTTTTTCACTTACTCGAGCGCTGCGGTGTTGGCATCAGCGTTAACCCCAGCAATGTTCGCTGCTGGAGTCTTGACGCTGTCGCTGATACCTTCATCGTCACGAGCTTGTCGGTTGGTTTGATCGTCGGTAGACATGTCAGATCGAGCGTTTGTGGCTGAGATTTAGATTGATTCGTACCTCCTCCCCTCCTTCCAGCGCTGATACAAGCCTAAACTATCAAAGGCTTCATAAAAATCTTGGATGAACAGATCTTCAAGCTAATGGATAGATAGTATGCTGATGATGAGTCGAAGAGCACCACAAAGGCTGCAGATGGCCTTTGATACAACTCACTAGCCTAAGTCTAAGTGAATCCACACAAAGAGAGAGACTCACACGTTTCCTAGCCTAGGGAATACACCTTATCAACAAAGAGAAACAAGAAACAAGCATAAAAGCTTCAAAAGAGAAGATTCAGTTTTATCCAATAATCAAGTCTTCTTTTACAATGAGGTGAATTGAGCTTTATATAGCTCGTGTACATGCTTATAGTACTCAAAAGAAATAAATAAAAAAGAATAAATCATATTTAAAAGAATGAATAAATTGGCTGGTCAAAAAGCTAGTCTCATGGAAGGTAAATCAGAGCTGGTCATAAGGCTAGTCTCAAGGGAGGTAAATCTGCTCATTATGGAGAGTGTTTAACCACGCCTTTAGATCCTTTGGATCATATCCTGGACAGCTGATAAGGAGGCTTATGAGGTGGTATGATTTTGTGGGAATCCAACTGATAAAAATGAACCATATAGTTGATATTGTCTAGGTTCATACGAGTTCAAATATGGTAAGTATTGTCTCATTTGTATCTTGAAGCATTCAGAATAATTCTGAGAGTTTTAAGCCTACCAGATTCAATTTCTTGTAGAGACCTTCCTGGTTTCCATACATTGCTTTGAAGAAATCCAAATAAGGCAAGATCGTTAGTCGACCGGTTTAATGCCAAATTGAACAACTAGAGTGTGGTTGAGTTTCTTCCTGGTTGTGAACTGGTTATTAGAATATCATCAGTTGATATTAGGATTGAACAAGCGCCAAACTGTGGGAACCAAAATTTGTTCTGTCTATTTCTGCAAAATAAGGAAAGTTAAGAAACCCTAACATTTCCTAGAGGTCCCGGATTTCTGCTAAGCCAAACGTCAAACAATCAGACAACAAAAACAGATGAAGTAAATAATCAATAAAAACAAAGGAGAGCAAAGTAGGTCTTATCCCAAATCTGCGTATGAGCGACTACAACAGGTAAAATCCTTGGCTGCAAGGGCTGTCCGCGAATTCCTAGTTCGAACAACCTTAGACTTGAAAAACCTTATTGAGTCGCAGCTCGATAACAAAAACAGAAAGTTGCTTAATAGCTATAATGCTAAATTTTCTGAGAATTTTGTCTAACCTTGGTATTCCTTATATACTCCTCTTAAGGCGGTTTTGCTCTTCGCTTTTCTCTCCCCGAGTCATGTTTATCACTTTGCAGAAATATTCCATTTTTCTTTGATCTTAATGATTATCCCTTAAAAATTGACATTTATCTTCCGGACTTGACATTTATCTTCTCATGCGAACAATAGATAAACCGTCATAGTATCTTTGGGATCAATCATGTCTAAAATCGTAAGTGTGATTTTACACGCATTTTAGACCTTGTCAGACCGTATTTTGACTTAATCGTTTTTACGGTTTCTCCGAGAGAACATTCGATACAACATCAGTTTTATAATTGGTTCAAATTATTTGTATAGTTAAGGCAACTTTGGTGTTAATTCAACCGTCACTGTTTTATAAGAAAAATTTGGATTTATATTAGTAAACAAGTCTTTACGGTTTATCTTAAAGTCCTAACGGTAACTCCAATTGAGACAAAATAAGAGACGGGGTGATCGAGGCATTAACCGGAACCAAGAAGGATGGTACTGATCCAACTCTCCTGATGGCGAGCTGAACATGGTCGATCCAACTCGCCATTAGGCGAGTTGGATGAACTGGGCCACTCGCCCAATGGCGAGTTGGATGGAGGCAATCAAACTTGCCATCAGGTGAGTTGGACGAGCTGGCCTGATGGCGAATTGGAAGAGATGGTCCAGATCGCATGATGGAGAACTAGACGGGGATAGTCCAACTCGCTATCTAGCGAGTAGGTCGAGCAGGTCCAACTCGCCTGATGGCAGGCTAGACGGGGACTTCCATTTCGCCATCAGTCGAGTTGGTCGAGCAGGTCCAACTCCCCTGATGGGAAGCTGGACAGGGACAGTCCAACTCGCCATCAGGCGAGTTGGTCGACCAGTCCCAACTCGCTTGATGGCGAGTTGGACGAGGACCATCCAACTCGCCATCATGCGAGTTGGGTGATCTGGTCCAACTCACCATCATACGAGTAGGGCGAGCTGCTCCAACTCGCCATCATACGAGTTGGGCGAGCTGCTCCAACTCGCCATCATGCGAGTAGTGCGAGCTGCTCCAACTCGCTTGATGGCAGGTTGGGATTAGTCCGGTCACCTTGCTGTCGGGCGGCTCGGACACAGTTGCTTTGGTCGTCCGTTGCTCGATCGTCCTTTCCGATAACTTGTTGTGCAATTCTTTTTAAGTTTGTACGAAGTTCTAATCGTGGTTTCCCGCCCATTTTTCTTCTTTTTAAAAGGGAAATTTTTCTTTGGGAATTTTTGGACATTGATTCTGTTGTGATTGATTTTGACCCAAACATTAGTTTAGAAGAACTTAGAACTTAGGTGGCTAGACTAGCAAGTATATACTTAGAACGTTTTTCCGCTTCAGTTCCGCTATTCTCTTTGTTACCTATTCTGTATTCATCATGTTTTCGGTGAAATCTTGTAGCCATGTTTTTATCAATCAACATAACGCATCCGTGCAACTTAATATTGATATTCTGTTATCTTTTCGTATTCGTGATTTTATGCAGATAATATGGGTCCTCTGGGAAAATTAGGGTTTCCTGATTTTCCTTATTTAACGGAAATCGGCAACGCAAATTTGGTTCCCACAGTTTGGGGCCAGGAGGAGGGTGGTTGGATTCTCTAACTCAAAGATCACCAAACGATTAGGAAACAATATGCCTAACCTATCAGGTAGCAACATCATCTCATTAAAGAAAAGTGCAACAGTCGATCAGGCCAAACCCACAATGATCTCCTTGTCTTCGAGTTTGCGATCCAGAATATTGATGGCATGGATATTTGTCGACATTGGAAGCTTGGCTGATATCATCTTCACAAAACCCGCTAGTAGGAATCTCAGGGTAAGCTACTATGACTCTTGGGACAATTAACTCGCGGTTAAGGCTAGGAGCATAACGAAAAATCTTGGAATTTCTGGTCATCGATCGACCCACATCGTACAACATGATCATGGGAACTCCATGGATAAACTCGATGCAACCAGTTCCATAAACTTACCACCTGTGCCTTAAGTTTCCAACTCCCCACAGAATCAAGACAATTTTGGGAGATCGAAAAATATCACAAGTCTGTTTCTTTTCGAAGTTAAAACGAAAAATTTGTCAACATAAACTTCCCCCATAAAGAAGAAGAATTCATCTTTTGTCGACGACACCCTATAACAAGATGAAACAAAAATCTTCTGGCAATTACGAATGGTCGAAGCTTTGGATAGAAAACACTAACATACTTCCGAGCCAGTTGTCTCAGTATGCCTTGACGAAGCATTTCCATAGCACTGCGTCGAAATCGGCGCTAACCTCTGCGAGCCTCTTAAAACAAAAGACATGCCAGGAATTGACATCAACATAACATGTCATGAACTCAACGTCGATCCAACTTTCCAACTTGTCAAACAGAGAAGACGGAAGTTGGGACCTGAACGTGCATCTGCGGTCAACGAGGAAGTTGAGAAATATTTAAGGTAGGCTCATTAACTGAAGACCGATACTAAGACTGGCTCGCTAACCCCATCGTAGTCAAAAAGAAAAACTAAAAGTTGCGAGTCTGCATAGATTTCACTGACCTCCATAAAGCTTTTCCTAAGGACAGCTCCCCCCTGCCACACATTGACTGTTTAGTAGAAGCGACGGCTGGAAATAAGCTTATGTCCTTCATGTATGCATTTTCCGGTTATAACCAGATCATGATGAATCCCAACAATCGCTAGAAAACTGCGTTCATCACATATCGCGACACATATTGCTTTAAGCTAATGCCGCTCGGTCTGAAGAACACAGAAGCCACCTATGAGCGACTCGTCAACCATATGGTTTCCGAATAACTCGTCTATTTGCAGGAATGCTCCGAGAGGTTGAACCTGCATAACATGATGCTAAGCCCGGCAAAATTCAGATTTGATGTTGCATCCATGGAATTCCTTGGATATCTTGCGACATATGGAGGGATAGGAGTGAATCCAAAACAAATCAACACATTGATCGAAATGGCATCTCCGAGAATGAAACGATAAGTGCACAGATTAACTGAAAGAGTTGCAGCACTCAGCCGTTTCATCTTCCGATCAACTGTTAAGTGTCTCCACTTTTACGACACTTTGAAAGGGAACAAAAATTTCGAGTGGTCCGAAGAATGCAAAAAAGCTTTCAAACAGTTGAAACATTACTTGAACACTCCTTCAGTTCTCACAAGACAAATGAAAGGAGAAACATCAGCAACAGCCATAAATAGCATCCTCATCAGAGAAGAACGTGGAGAGAAGACACCAATTTTTTACGTAAGTAAAAATTTGTTAGACGCCGAAACACATTACCCGCTAATCGAAAGATTAGCACTCGCAGTAGTAGTGGCGGCTCGTAATATTGAGACCATTATTCCAATCAAACGCAACCGTGATCCTTACCACGTTCCCGCTTCGTACGTTTCTATATAGCCCCAACCAATTAGGAAGACTAGCAAAATGGGCAGTCGAACTAAGCGAATATGACGAACTAGAGCGACCGCCAAGTTAGAAGTACTGGCTGATTTCTTAGTCAAACTTTCGACGGAGGGTGCGTTAAACCAAGAACTGAATTCGACCTGGGATCTCCACATCGATGGATCTTCATCCAAACAAGGATCAGGAATCGGGATTCGGCTAACTTCACCAACCAGAGAAGTGTTGGAACAGTATCTTTGGTTGGTCTTTCACTTTCAAACAATGAAGACGAATACGAAGCACTTATCCACGGATTACGATTAGCTCACGAGCTGAAAATACGCAACGTCCACGCCTATTGTGATTCACAGCTTGTCGCAAACCATGAGCGGCGAGTACGAATCTAGGGACGAAAGAATGGACTCATACCTGAAACTTGTTCGAGATCTCATCCAGGAATTCGACCAATTCGCATTCACGCGAATCCTCGCTCCAAATATACGCTGGCCGATGCTTTGGCGGCCCTCACATCAAGTTCGGATCCAGGACTTAGACGAGTAACATATGTTAAACTCATAGAACACCGAAGCATCATGCCACCAAGCGTTGTAAACTTAATCAATCCCCAGGATGACGATATCGACGAAGTCGACAACCAACCTGAAGAAAACGTAGAACGATTCAAATACGGCTGCGACAAACCATGGTTGGAAACAATCAAAGCATACATAACCGATGGAACACTTCTTGCAAAAAAATGGGCGGCCCTGAAAATCAAAATCAGGCAGCATGATACTTCTTAATGGACGGAGAGGTCAACAAATGGAGATTCTCTGCACCACTTATAGCATGTGTGGAAGGAGAAAACGCTCGAAAATTCATGGAAGTAGTCCACTCTGTATCTTTCGGGAATCTTTCCGATGGAAGATCCCTCGCGATCAAGATACAACGCCACAGTCATTATTGGCCTAGAATGGTTCAAGACTGCAAACAATTCGCGCGGAAATGCGAAAAATGCCAGAGATATGCACCAACAATCCGCCAGCCTGCGGATTTCCTCTCTTCCATTTTGTCGCCCAATCCATTCATGTGATGGTCAATGAACATCGTTTTTCCCTTGCATAAGTCGAATAAAAAACAATTTTTGCTAGTCTTAAGAGACTTTTCTCAAAATGGGTGAAAGCATCTTACACAAGCATTAAAGACGCTCAAGTCGAAAGGTTTGTCTGGAAACATATCATCTGTAGATAATGAGTCCCATACAAGATCGTGATGGACAGCAGATCTCAGTTTATTTCAACTAGATTTGAGGCATTTTGCAGAAAGTGGAAGAAACGATTAACCATATCGACTCCCAGATATCCGCAGGAAATTGGCCAAGCCGAAACCATGCATAAAAAAACTGTCCTAGACGGCCTCAAGAAATGTTTAGACACCAAAAAAGTTTGATGGGAGTAAGAACTCGAAGGATTCCTGTGGTCCCATCGAACCACTCCAAGACGAGCAATGAGAGAAACTCCTTTTGCCCTCATTTATGGGACATAATGCATGATCCCAGCAGAAGTTGAATTTCACTAGTACGAAGGAGGCTGCATCCCGAACAAAAAGACCTTAACAACTCGATGGCACTAGACAATCTCGACCTCATCAACGAGTTATGGGATCAAGCGCTTATATGAATCCAGAATTACCAACAAGCTGCTGCGAAATACTACTAGCCAAATGTTTGAAATTGTAGGTTCAGCGAAGGCGATCTAGTTCTACGCAAAGTTTTCCAAAAAACCGCTGAACTAAACGTGGGAAAAATTGGAACAAACTGGGAAGGACTTTACAAAGTCACAGAGGTCGTCCGACCAGAAGCGTACGAAATCGCTAACATGCAGGGCGTCCAAATTCCAAGTACCTGGAAAGCGATACACCAAAATATATTTTCGCTAAACAATCACACCGCAACCAACTGAACTAAGAGACGGCTTGATCCCTGAAAAGGGGTAAGTAGGCAATTCATCGCAAGACGAGTTCAGCTGTCCCCTCCTGTACAAAGAGGAGGGGGAGTGGGTACCTATACGTATACCGTATACGACTTTTACAAGCCTCGTAAATCTCCCTTATCAACAAAACGCTCGATCTCGCAACTTGCCTCACATAAAGAAGTAGAAGTAAAAACCGAAGAACATACCGATACAATGCTTCAAGCCCACAAAAATTGTATCGCAAGATACGATATAAAAAAAACTCAACCTTCGACACAGCGAGACGCCGCTAACGCTCAAAGAATGGTTTTTCTTTAAAACTTTCCAAACGGAACCCTCGTTTCAAAACACCTTCTCAAACGCGTATCCTTCGCAAAGAACTCAAAAACGGTAATATATACCAGTATGTTTGTTGAACTATAAAAGAAATCCAAAATTTCGGTCAGCACTTCCAAACGAATTAAAAATTTTCCTTGGAGAGATGCTCGATTCCTACCAGACAATTCGTATAAGCCGAGAACCTATCACATACTTTAAATCGGTATGGAATCATGTTTAAATCGTGACAGATAACCTGAAAGGCGATAGTCATCGCAAACCTTAAACCGAGATTAAACCTAGGTCTTGCCCTAAACCCATCAGATTGCTGTTTAACATCCCTAGGCATAGTATCAAATCGATATGAGATCCCAAAATATATCTCTTTGCTTATATTTGAACGTCCTCAAAAATCCTCCAGAATTAAGTGTTCTAAAAACCCTCGAAACAGACCATGAAAATAGCAATTCGCCCAGAGTCAGATATGAGATGACAACTCGTAATCTCCCTCTACCCGCCCACGAATACTCAAACGCTCTTTGAACACATAACCAAATTCATTAAAAAGCCGCAAAGCGGCAGGAATTCAAAGCCACAGGCGGTCAGTCCCATTATGAAAATACAGCCACGCATGGCCGGAACAAACAAAAACCATAGCATAAAAAAAGCAAAAGTATCGAACAAAACTGAAACCTCACTCATCCTCCAATAACATAACCTCGCTTTCACCCATCACCTCGTCCAAGTTTGTGCCGCGCCGTCTCCGCCTGCCTCGACCACGAGACCTTGCCCCTCCGGGTTTTCCAAACACGACGGAAGGATACATTGGGTCTTCAGGCTAGCGAGGATCAGATCGAAGTCACTCTCCACGTCCGCCAGATTTTCTTTACGAGCAAAAAGCTTGGCCTCCTCGGCCTATGGAGATGGGGGTGCTTCCCCCTTCATTAACGGAATCTCGCCCATCCCTCCTTTGATGGACGCTAGAGTCAGATCTCGATTACGAAACATCACCAAGGAGTCAATGGAATTTGAGATCCTTGCCAAACGATCCTGAAACTTGGCACGAAGAGTATCATTAGCCTCTTAAATCCCCCAACTCGTTGACCCTTTTCCGCTCTGAACCTGGCGCTGAAGTCGACACACCTTTGAAGCCTTAGTCTTTGTGGCCTGTTTAGCTTTAAGAAAATAACTCACAGCCTTCCCAATACCTCGCTCGAGCTGGCCAATCTGAGTCTCAAACTGAGATACTTCAAGAGAATGAGAGTCCTCAATAACTTTCAACTTCACCTCGAGCTGTGATGACTTTTCTTGCGACTCTGCCAACTATTTCATAAGATGTTCCACCTCTGACCTGCAATCATTGTTCATCTCTTCAATCAAAGACACAAACTGTGAAAACAAGATGGCAATGAGAGAACAACCAACATACTCACAAAGAAACATCCTTGAGACAAACCTTGGCACAATGTTGTGGCATCAGGCCCTAACTGGACGCTCCTGCTGACATAGGACCAACCTCGACGCCCTTGGTGCATCTCCTCTTCTTAGTCGCGTCAAGATTAGCGCATGGCCTTTTGCGACCCTTCGATGTAACAATCGGAGTGGCGCAAGAAGCGCACAGTCCCAAAACGATCTCACTCTTGGCAGGACGAGGAGGCATCGACTCAGGAGCTGGGTCAGATTCGGCAACAGGAATCAGAGTCGTAGATGAACCCAATGGTTGGTCTAAGGCCTCAGGCGCGAACACAACCGCGATAGTCGCCCCTCCATCAGGGGAAACATTGTGAAAGGGCTGTTCCTCGATTGAGGAAGCCAAGGTGTCAGCTAGAGTAGGGAGGTTTGATAGGACAACATGAGTTGGACTGACCACCCCCTCAACGTCACTGCGATCCATCTCATATTAAAAAAGAGGAACTCTGCAATAGCTGGAATGGCTTCGGGAGCAGGAGAGCCCGACATACTCGCATGAAGGGCCTTGCTCATCTCATAATCACAACTCTCCTGGCCGTTAAGGGAAGAAGACATCTTTGGGGAGGGAAGATTTTAAGAAAGAAGGCAGAGAAAACTTAGAAAGTTGAGAAAGTGTGTAATAATGGGAGTCCGGTACTTATAAGAGAATAAGGGTGAGGCAGTTCTCCACATTAAAATAATTGACAAAAGTCTTTTGAGGAAAATCATTACTAGTCGTAGATTTCGATTAACAACATCACTCACCCACAAGAATCGCGCTCAAAACTGGCGAGCTGGGGGGGCTAACTGTTGGGGTCAAAAACGGGAATCTCGAAATCAACGTCTAGGATCGCATCTCCTAAGGAAAACTTTCTCATAATAATTTCAAGAAAGGTCCTAAGTAGAAAACTCCAGATTAGAGACCGAATCGGAAACATTGACAATCTCAAGTTGGATTAAACAATCCGACTCGCCCGATGGTGAGATGGAAGAACCACATCCAATTCACCATTGGACAATTTGGATGCACCAAATCCAACTAGCCTGATGGCGAGTTGGATGAATCACATCATACTCGCCATCATGCGAGTTAGATCGATAAATTTGTTTCGCCTAATGGCAAGTTTGATCAGCCCTGTCTGACTCACCGTCAGGCGACCTGGATCAGTCCTCATTAACCAAACCTTAAATTTTCCTTTGTGCCTTGATTTAACTGTCCCTTTTTCCATCTTGATTGAAGTTACCGTTGGAACCTTAAGATAAAAACCGCAAAGACTGGTTTTCTTGTATAAGTTCAAATTGGTCGTATAAAATGACAAAGGTTAACTAAACACCTTAGTTGACTCAACCATAAGATTAATTTGAACTATTAAAGAACCAGAATAGTATCAAAGATGTTCTTTGGAAAGAAATCGTAAAACGTTTATGTCGAAAAAGAGCACGAAAAAGGTCTAAAACGCGGCTAAAAACCCACTTATGATTTTGGGCGAAATATAGCCAAAGTTTATTATGACAGTCTATCTATTATTCACACTAAAAGATAAATATGAAGTTTCAAAGGATAAACATGAAGATCTGAGAAAACTGGAATAATTCCGCAAAGCTATAAACTCGACTTGGGGGTAGGAAAGGAAATGACGACTGACCTAGAAGGCATATATAAGGGAAACTAAAGCAAGAACCGTCGAGATCCGAATATTTAGACTTAGAGAATTCTTGTTTGCTTGGAAGAATTTAGAACTTGAGTGGCTATACTAGCAAGGATATACTTATAACGTTTTTTCCGCTTATGTTCTGTGATTCTCTTTGTTAGCAATTCTCTATCATCCTGTTTTCGGTGAAATCTTGTAGCCATGTTCTTATCAATCAATAAAATTCGCATCCGTGCAACTTACTATCGATATTCAGTTATCTTTTTCTTATTTGTGTGTTTTTGCAGATTATTCGGGTCCTCTGGGAAAATTATTGTTTCCTGATTTTTCTTATTTTACAGAAATCGACAGTGCAAATTTTGGTTCCCACACACAACGACAACTATTATGATCCGCTGACTGTCAGAAATGTGATGACAACTCATACTCTTTCTCTCTATCTCCTCGTTTGGCTGCATTTACGTTTTTAAAAGGAGATGAACCCCAATTTTATAAATATAAAAAGCAGCCTATGAGGCTAATCTAAATCCCAACAAATGTCCAATATAAAATGCCATTGGCGCATACATGCTCTATAATCTCCAAACGATACATAGCTAGACCGTAAAGGTCCCACGGGAAAACAGGTCGTAAGAATCTAAACTCCAAAACAAACTCGAAAGGCTTGTCAAAGAGTACCTAGGCAGCCTTCATGAGGCGCAGCCCCAATCTTATCACATCCCATTCTTATGAGGAAAAAAGAGCAAACCAACCATTTCAGTTTTCGGATAAACGTGTTTTGCCAACAGACCTTTTAGCCACTTATTCCACCTAACACGCCTATCACTACCTTCCAAGAATTTACACGTAAAATCTTACGAACTGGGGGGGGGGGCTAACTGTTAGGGTCAAAATCTGTCATGGAAAAATCTGTGGCTTAAATATTTTGAAAATTATGTGATAAGAAAAAGTGAGCCGGAAATGTTGGATAAAATGTACGGCATGAGCCAAACCTATTTGCATAAGGATACAAGAAAAAACTATGTATATTTCATCCCATACAAGGTATAAAAGAATGTATGTCCAAACGTGAAGTGATCACAAAAACGTTCTTACAAAAGATTTTTGCGAGAATGACGAGTTTTACAAAATAATCTTCCGTAAAACAATTCAGAAAGTTTCCGTTGAAAAACAACATGGGAAAATCCAAGAGATAATCTTCAGTGAAACATATTACAAAAAATCTTTACGGAAAACTTATGTAAAATAAACAAAATAGTTTCGAACGTATACGAAGCAATCAATGGAGGGAATGAGAACGGAAGAAACGCATCAATACCCTCTTAGCTTAGTCAACATCTCCACTCAGATTCTCTCTCTCCTCAGCCTCTCCACTCACAGTCTCTCTCCTCAGTCTCACCATAAATCTCTTCACCTTGCCACAGAGCTCCTCAGCCTAGCCAAAGAGCTTCTCTCTCTCTTCAGCCTCGCCACATAGCCTCTCTCTCTATTCACATCGCAGCACAGTTCTTCGATCTCTCCATGTAGCCCTTCACTTCACCACAAAGCACCTCGCCTCGCCACACAGCTCCTCGCCTTGCCACCAAGCTTTTCACCTCACTACACAGCTCTTCAGCTTGCCACACAGCTCCACACCACACAGCTTTTCACCTCACCACAGAGATCTTCACCTCGCTTCACAGATATTCACCTTGCCACAGATATCTTCATCTCGCCACAGAGCTTCTCATCCTCGCCACAGAGCTTCCCTCTCTCCTCAGCCTCACTACATAGCCTCTCTCTCTCTCTCTTCACGACACCACACAACTCTCAACTTGGCTCCACGTCACCACAAAACTCTCTCTCTCTGTTTGGGCTTCATGGAGCCAGACAGGGTTCCTCATCTCCCAATAAGGCTCTCATCATGTTCTCCTTTGAATCACGATCAGAATTTCTTTCATTTTGTCTTAATCGGAGTTTCCATTGAGATTTTACGAATAAAACAAACAAGACATTGTTTTCTCATAAAAGTTCAAGTCAAACGTCAAGAAAATACTGGTTAACTTAGCCAATCGTATCTTCGACCGAATAAATTGATTTTTGTCAGTTCATAACACCAAGGACATAGGAAACATACATCGGACAAATCTACGCTTTTTCTGAGAACAGTTGTAAACACGTATAAGTCGTAAAACGGTACGTAATGGCCTAAAATGATGAAACCCCAATTATGATTTAATATGAGAACAGTCCTGAATGCTATGACGGGTTATTCGACTTGGATAAGGATAAATGGAAGAAGAGGATAAATGCGAAGTTTCCAAGATAAACATGAACTTTGAGAAGATAAACAAAGATCTCCGCAAGATGATAAACTCAAATCTCAAAGAGATAAGAAAAGATGGCTGAATCTGGAGGCATATATAAGCACATCCAAGTCAGAGAAGAAGAAGGATGATTTTAGGCTGTTAGAACTCTCAGTATTTAGAATCCTTAGGCATTATTCTCGTCATGCTTAGTTTTCTATTCCATCCACTCGATTACATGACGAACTTGAATAGGCAGCTTGATCTCTTGTTCAAACTCTATAAACTGAAATACATACGTCATAATCATCAAAAGGGGTACGTAGGCAGCCTTTCATAAATCCAGTCTAAAATCAATAAACTTCTTTTGCTTGCCTTTTCGTCTTTTTCTATACAAGCTGAAGCTCACATAGGTCTTCTTGACATTGGTGGTTACGCTAGCGAACTTAGTTAGGTTTTACTGCTTATATTTATTGATTTCCTTTGTAACTTCGCATCCAGACAAACTTCTCGTATGTTTTTTTTCTCTGGAGTGCTCATATGCAAGTTTGAAATAAAGATCTGTTGTGTTATAAAATCGTATTGTTATCTTTCTATATTTCCCGAATTTATTTGATCGCTTGGCATTGGTCCTCGCAGAGAGTCCGAACTTCAAGGAAAGCTATGCTTTCTTCCGCTAAAAAAATTGACAGTGCAAATCTCGGTTCCCACAAGCCGAAGAATACTGCGTCCCCAGGGAGAAGCTGCTCAGAAGATCAATCTCCTGCCCATATCTAAGCATGGGAACAAAAGCAATAAAAAAGACATACTCACTTAAATAAATCGACAATTCTCTTGCTATATCCAGCCATCTGCCATTCAGATCAGGCAAACATGTGGCTACGTGCCACTAAGGCATTCATAGGAGAAGAATCCGTAGTTGACTATTTTAGGTGTCGAAGTACAAGAATGTCGTCGATCGACAACACCCTTGGAGTCGACCGATGATGAAAGACCAAGGTCTATCGATGCGGCACACTTACCATCGATCGACGCCCAACTCGCAGACAGCCGATTGAAAAGTTCAAGTTTAGAAGATAAATGACAAGAATGCCCTGGACGAGTTTCGTCCTAAGTTTTAGGGTTTTTATATTTATACTTTTGTATTGAGAGCATAAAGAGTGTGCAAGTATAAGCGTAAGCAAGGCTTAACACAACTTACATAGCTTTATAGTTCTAGGTTTTTAGGGGAGAAGATTCATAACTCCTTAGGGAGATTTGTATTGGAACCCTAATATTTTATATATGCTTTATATTCAAATTATTGTTCTTTCTTTGATTATTTCTGAGTAGTCATGAACTAGATTTAGGGTTGAATGATAGCAGTCATGGATTAGCTCAAAAATAGGATTGCTAGTTAAGTTAATATCCATCAATTGAGTTGTTCTTAATGCTTGCATTCTAGTGAACTAGGATCTCGGAAGTAGGACATGGATGACTACGAGATTAGGTTATGTGCCAGAACAGACTCCATTGAATTACGCTGTTATGCGCATGCGAGAGCTGGTCTAATAAGTCTGATGAAATTATCAAATCTCGTTCACACTTCCTTCTGATTTCACTGTCGATCGACATCAGGCTTTAGCCGTCGGTCGATGGTCGTTCCTTTTGCTCGCATACGAGTGTTGGAATTAATGGGTCAGAATAGCTAATATTTGAGTTATATCATATTTACTTGTTTTTGCTTCCTATCCACTTTAAACCATCATGCTTGAAACCCTAGATCTAGTATATTTACATTTGCATCAAGTTAGTTTATTAGAATATTTCCATATTCGCATTATTTTCATATTTGCATTATTAGCATATTTCCATATTGCATATCTACTTCTTGATAAGGAATATTTCCTTAACTGATTAGAAATACGAAATATATTGTGTGCCATTGCTCTCTGTGGATTTGATCCCTAAGTACTACACCTGATCTCTTTTGGCAAGAGTACTATTTGTGTGTTAAGACTATGGTTAATTTGATAGTTATTTGTGTAGGATATTTATTACTTGCTAGAACAATAAAAACACGCATGTCAAAGGTCCTCCAAAACTGGCTAAGGAAATTGCTTTCTCGGTCGGATACAATGGTCCGAGGTACTCCATGTAAACGAACAACCTCCTTGAAAAATAAACCGTCTGTCTTGGACGCATCATTCACCATGGCACAAGGTATTAAGTGTGTTAAGGTCACAATCGGTTACGACAGAATCAACGTCGGAAACCTACCGGGAAAATGCGTTCTTTGTGTAAGAAAGAGATAATGTCTCGAAAAAGGGGGAAACAAAGAAGATCTGGGTCAAATCTCGACTGACCACAAAGGAGCGGTCTGGACAGATAAATCATCAGGAAGAGTTTATCCAAACACCGTGGGTAAACGTATCCCCGAACGGTGATACGACAAAACGACTAGAAGACTCGATCATCTAACTCCCCAGACTGAGAAGATGGCCGAGCAAGACGTCCAGCTTGTCGAACGGGAAAATCAAGCCACATGGGCTGACCAACTTGTGGTATGGCGAGTTGGATGGCAAGGACCGACCAACTCGCCCGTATTGCGTGTTGGAATGCAAGGACCGACCAACTCGCCCGTATGGGGATTTGGGTGGCACGAGCAATCCGATTCGCTCGTTTGGAAAGTCGAGTCAATCAATCCATTTTCACCTCTTCCTCGTTAACTCCCTCTCTCTATACTTGATCGAACTTATCTTTTTTATGTCTCGATCAAGGTTGACATTGGAAACTTTACCGAAATAACTCTTTTTCTCGAGAAAGGATCGGGTAAATCGTATGAGACGGTAACGGTTAACTAAACACCTTTAGTCATATGCCCCATATGAAAGATCCTAACTCTCGGATAATGTCATTTTCGTAATTATATGTCGATAAAATCTTAGAAACGCCTAACTCAGAAAACGGCCCGATGAGGTCTAAAGCTCGCGAAAGGCCCACTCGCGATTTATATCCGAAGTCAAGGCCAAAATTTTTGACGGTTTATCTTTTATTTTGCAGGAAGGTATAAATGTTAAGTTCGAAAGATAAATGTCAATGATCAGAGGATAAATGTTAAGTTTCCGAAGATAATCTTGAAGATCGAGGAAAAAAAGGAATATTTCTACGAAGCAATAAATTCGACCAAGGTCAGAAGGGGAAAGAGAAAATCGCCTCTAGAGGAGTATATAAGGACTTCGAGGGTGATGATGCAGAGGACACACGAAAATCTCCACTCAGAGCAAATGTAGCTTAGCAGTTAGAGCATTTAGGCAACTTTTAGTTTTTGTTATTCGAGCTGCGACTCTACTAGGGTTTTGCAATCTTAGGTTATTAGAACTAGGGATCTCGCCGACAGCTCTCATAGCCAAGGCTCCTATCCTGTTGTAAACGCTCATACGCAAATTCGGAATAAGACATCTATTTGCTCTATTTTTGATTCATACTTTGCTTTTCGATATTTACTTTGTAATCTGACTGATTGATGTGTGGTTTGGCAGATATCTGAGACCTCTGGGAAACTAGGGTTTACCATGCGTTCCTAATTCAAAGAAAATCGACATTGCGAATATCGGTTCCCTCAGTTTGGCGCTAGAAAGAGGGGGGTCGGATTATTCTAACTCATGGCTACAAAATTCTTGATCGAAACAATGTCTGGAAATACGAAAGACAATACAGCAGCTCGCAACAACGCTGGTAAAACAACTCCAGCAGTGACTGCTCCCGTCGATAATGCTTATGCAAACGCCGCAGTACTTGAGAATATCAAAAACCTAGTCGCGACCCTTCGCGACAGGCGGGGCACCGAAACAAGCTCCGATTTCTCCCACTAAACAGAAAGGGTAACGATAACCGAGTTGGGAAAATCTCAGTGCATAAGGGTTCGACCAAAAGAACTTTTTCGAAAACCTTTTGGAAAAATAAAACTTGCTCTCCTAGAAATTACAGAGAAACCCTAGATTTCTCACAAAAATAGGAAGCACAGCAAATCGGGCGCACAAGCCCCACTGCTGTACTTCTTCTGAACAATTTTTGAAGAAACAAAGTTGATCTCTATTGAATCAATCGAAACCTAAAATGGCTAACGAAAACTAAACTAAGCAAAACGAGAGATTATATCCCTCACTGCTAAAACGTTCTCGAAAACCTAAGATTTCTTAAAGAGTGAAGCTTCAATCTTCGCGAAATATTCAGTTAATTCTCGATGAGTGTCACTTAAACTTACTTCGGAAAAACTACTCAAAATACCCTCGGATCAACCCTGCGGAAATGAGAAAATCTCTGATTAAGTCAATCCCGTTAATTGAGCTCACCAGACACAAAGATTTGTAGGCTAAAACTTAAGTGTTCCACAAAAACGGCTCTCGTACAGCCAAACATGAAAACATGCTTACAAAACAACTTTTGTAAAATTAAACTCGACAACATTTTATGAAACAGCTTTCGTAAAACTAAACTCATGAAATTTCGCGAAATAAATTTCGTAGAATTGAAGCTAAACAACATTTTCCAAAACAGCTTTCATAAAATCAGACTCGACAATTTTTTATGGAACATCGTCGGAAAGTGAAACGAGTTACAATGTTATAATACAACTTTCGTAGAAAAAATTCGAAAACGTTTATGAAACGACCGTACCAGCATACCATCCAAAACTCGAGTTTTACTAGTCAACCTTGCCGAACGGGCTAGTTGGACAGCACAAGCCGTGAAACTTGCCCATTGGTGAGTTTGACCAGTCCAACTCGGGGCGAGTTAGACAGTGCAAGCTGTGCAACTCGCCCATTGGGCGAGTTTGACAAAACAAGCATTACTTTGGCTCTCATTTTTGTTCTTCTTCGAATCCCGATTGAAAATCTTTTTGTTTCGTCTCAATCGGAGATTCCGTTGATATTTTCCGCTCAAAACACGTTGGACTCACAGATTGGACCAGTCCAACTCGCCAAACGGGCGAGTTGTACGAAATGAGTCGTCTAACTCGCCTGATCGGTGAGATTGACCAGTCAAACTCGCCAAACGGGCAAGTTGGACGAAACGAGCCTTCTAACTCGCCCATTAGGGGAGTTGGACCAGCCCAACTCGCCGAACAGGCGAGTTGGATGAAACGAGCCGTCTTACTCTCCCATTGAACGAGTTGGACAATACAACTCTCCAAACGGGAGAGTTGGACTGGATGAGCACTCTTTTAATTCACCTTTTCTTTTTCCTTTGAGTCGCAATCGAAACGCTTTTCGTTTCGTCTCAATCGGAGTTTCCATTGACATTTTACGATCAAAACAAGTTGGACGCACATTGTCCAACTCGCCCTGATGGCGAATTTGATTTATTCCCTCCAACTCACCTCATGGCGATTTGTGCAAGCTCTAATGAGCTTCTTCTTTTTTTTCTCTCTTTCGAATCTCGATTGAAACAATTTTTGTTTCATATCAATCAGAGTTTCCATTGAGATTTTACGACAAAAACAAGTAAGACTCGCATAAACTCCTTGGCTTACTCCTACTCGGCCTCTTGGGAGTCCTAGTCGCCCTCTTGGGCATCCTACTCTCCCTCCTGGACATCCTACTCGGACTTACCTCCATCTTTGCGTTCTGCTTTGAACCTCGATCGAAATATCTCTTGTTTCGTCTCGATTGGAGTTACCACTGGAACTTTACGATAAAAACCGAAAAACAGGTTCGAGCCTAAACGCGGCCAGGAAGAACTAATATTTTTACCATTCTTATGGGGCGTACACACACACTGGTATGGTCAGAGTCAATTGCAACGTTGGACCTTTTCAGAGTCCGATAGAGTTCCAGATTGTTTTTGCACCGACTACATATTACGCTCTTCTAGGCAGACTCTAACGAGAAAGGGGATATGGGCAAACCAAAACGGAGAAGAGGTTAACCTAAACCTTCGAGAAAACTAAGGTACGGCCAGCTTGGAATGTTTTGAAACCAGACTTGGAATTTTCGTAGGAAGAAATAATAACGCTTCAGAGATCGCCATAAAACCTTAGGGAACTTAGGATCTAGGAGAATAGTCTAGCGAACTAATTCTTAGGCATTTTCCTGTATGGCGAGTTGGACGGCTCAGACCGACCAACTCGCCCGTATGACGAGTTGGGTGGAACGAGCAATCTGATTTGATCGTTTAGAAAGTCGAATCAATCAATCCATTTTCACCTCGTCCTTGTTAAATCCCTCTCTCGATACTTTATCAAACTAATCATTGTTCCGTCTCGATCAGGGTTGACATTGGAAACATTACTGAAAGAACTTGTTTTCTCGAGAAAGGATCGTGTAAATCGTATGAGACGGTAATGGTTAACGAAACACGTAGAGTCATATGCCCCATACGAAAGATCCTAACTCTCGAATAACATTGTTTTAGTAATGTTACTTCGATAAAATCGTAGAAACGCCTAAGTCAGAAAACGGCCCGATGAGGTCTAAAGCTCGGCCAAAGGCCCACTTGCGATTTTATCCAAAGTCAAGCCCAACCTTTGTTGCGGTTTATCTTTTATTTTGCAGGAAGGGATAAATGTTAAGTTTGAAAGATAAATGTCAATGATCAGAGGATAAATGTTAAGTTTCCGAAGATAATCTTGAAGATAGAGGAAAAAAAGGAATATTTCTGCGAAGCGATAAATTCGACCAAGGGCAGAAGGGGAAAAAGCAAATCGCCTCTAGAGTTGTATATAAGAACTTCGAGGGTGATGATGCAGAGGACACACGAAAATCTCCACTCAGAGCAAAGATAGCTTAGCACTTAGAGCATTTAGGCAACTTTCCGTTTTTGTTATTTGAGCTGCAACTCAACTAGGGTTTTGCAGTCTTAGGTTATTAGAACTAGGGATCTCGCCGACAGTTGTCATAGCCGAGGCTCCTATCCTGTTGTAAATGCTCATACGCAAAATCGAATAAGACATCTATTTGCTCTCTTTTCGATTCGTACTTTGCTTTTTTGATATTTACTTTGTCATCTGACAGATTGACGTGTGGTTTAGCAGATATCCGGGACATCTGGGAAACTAGGGTTTACCTTGCGTTCCTAATTCAACAGAAATCGACAGTGTGTATTTTGTTCCCACAAAGTGTGCCATTTTGGAAAATCTATCTACCACTAGAAAGATTGAATCCTTGTGTTGCACCTTTGGTAAGCCTAGCACGAAATCCATGGATAGATTTACCTAAGGAGCAGTAGGATTGGAATGGGAATCTATAGGCCATGAGGTTGCATCTTCGACTTGGCCTTCTTGCAAGTCACATAAATTGCACAATGTGATTCGACAATCTTCTTTAGGTGAGGCCAATAGAAATGTTCTCTCCCCACAGCAAAAGTCTTATCCATTCCAAAGTGTCCCATGAGGCCTCCTCCATGAGCCTCTCGAGTGATTAAGTCCCTCAATTAGCACAAGGGAATGCGAATGCACAATCTTCTTCCTTTGAAAAGAAACCCTTCATGTAGGTAAAATTTACCTTGTGGTCCCTTGGTACAACCATAATATACCTCAGAAAGATCCGGGTGTCCTCCATATATATCCTTGACAAATTCAAATCCCATCACCTTGGCTTCCATTGTAGCAATCAAGGCATATCTTCTTGAATGAGCATCGGCTACAATGTTGTCATTTCCCTTTTTGAACTTGATGATGTAGGGGAAGGTTTTTATAAACTTCATCCACCGAGCATACCTTTTCTTGTGGTTGGTCTGACCCCTTAGATGTTTTAAAGTTTCATGATCGCTATGAACCCCAAATTCCTTGTACAGCAAGTAGTGCTGCCATGTCTACAATGCTCTCACAAGTTCATATAACTCGTCATACGTGGGATAGTTTAGTGTGGCCCAACTAAACTTCTTAATGAAATAGCCAACTAGTTTCCCCTTCTTGAGTCAACACGTCCCCAATCCCAATTCTAGATGCATCATACTCCACTTCAAAGGTCTTGTTGAAATCAGGAAGGACTAAGACTGGTGCATGGTTCAGACGGTCCTTCAATGTTTGGAACGTGATATCACCCAAATTACCCTAGATAGTGATTTTTACTCTCTCAGATAAGAGGTCGATTTGTAGTACTTAGGGATTGAATCCACAGGGAGCATGGGAAAACAGTAAACTCAAGCAAATGCGATTAAGGTAGGCTAATATATATGCAGTAAATAAAGTAAAGCATGTCGAACAAACTAGTTGTTCTAAAGAGATTGATTGGGTTGTTTTATGGAAATATGGTTGGCGAGATCTAGGGTTTCTGGAAAATGAATTATAATAGATAGAAAGAAGGGAATTATTAATATGCGCGAACAATAATTAACTAGTCTGGCCCCCTCCTGTACCAACTCTCCTATGCGAACAGAGGAGTTGACCGTCGATCAACGGCTAAGGCCGAGTGTTGATCGACGCTAATCAGACAGGAAGTTCGTGCGCTAGGTTATTTAAACAAGCTCTCGCATGTATCTAATAACCTAGCTCAATGGAATCAATTGTAGCACAAAACCTACTCTCAAAGTTGTCCATGTCCTATTTTCCGGTATTTAGTAAGCTACTTAAGAACACAAGCATTAAATACAACTCCAAAGATTGATATTTCTTCATCCTAGCAATCTTATGAACCCTAAATCTAGCAGGTGGATCTATTCAAGCATGATAGTTTTCATAGAAAACCATAAATGAATAGATGAAATTTCAATAGAATAAATATAAAAACCAAAGTAGTTCCGATAGTACTTTGAAGAAGTTCCTCTCCTCTCACTTAAATAAAAACAATGAATAGAAAAAAGTTTCTAAAGCGTAGCTGTGAACAATGGCTCAGAAAACATATAAATAGGGTTTAAGGTCGTCCATAGGTTTTCTGGTAATTTAGGGTAGCTTCTGGCTTAACACGGTCTTGAAATATACTCGACCCGCATTCTGGCATCACCATCGATTGACACTAAGGCTGTGCCGTCGATCGAAACTCATGCATATCCTCGACAACTTCCTCTCGCGAGGCAGACTGACGTCTCTTAAGTAAAATGAACATAACTTTTGATACAAGATGCTGATTGACCTCAAACCTCTGGTATTGTAAAGCTAACTCAAATTTATAATGTGTCAAAATATTGGCTAAATATAAAGGCGGGAACGTCTACATCCATAGTTCTACACCTCAAAAAGCCCCATAATCACCAAAGTTTTGCAGAACGTACCTGAACCTGAAAATACTCTAAAAATACTCCAAACTCATATTACAGATTCTAAAAAGCACATATACAATGGCGTAAAAGTAGCAAAATCCATGGTATATCAACTCCCCCAGACTTATCCTTTTGCT